>QNGE01004799.1:0-22346 GCA_008508345.1 Paragonimus westermani | reverse complement strand
CAAGCGGAAAACCCTCCGATAGAAGGCACCGGTCACGCACGTAAACCGGTTAGAAGTGCACACGACGTGTGAACGGAAACCGGGGGGTGCTGCGGGTTGGAATTACGACTCATAAACGAGAGAACGCACGTTGCATGTGACTAGCGATTTGGACAATAAAGATTGTGCTTTGTTGGACGCCTTCTCGCTACACTATGATGACAGCTCTTCAGAGATTATCCACACAAACTAAGTGCCGGCTGTACATAAGCGTTCATCTAAAACGGCTAACAAAAGAGGACCATTCAATTCGCCTCATTTTAACTTAGGTGTTATGGAACAGAGAATATGTAAATGGTTATGGCGCATGTGTTGTGGTAGAGTGTGTATTTTTTTCTAAACGCAATGACTTTCAATACGTAGTTCATTGTGAACATTTGTTCATCTGTCACAGTCGATTATGTGAATCCCAGATAGAAGTTCTTTTGAAATGATCTGAGTGGGTGAGTTTCTTGGTTGACGGGAATTTTTTACAAATAGCGACTGATTGAGACTCAGTCATAAATGGGTGTCAAAATCAGATCATTATCAACCTATGTTAAAATCAAGACCATGGAGTTACGGACGCCATGTAAACGTTGAAGTTGGTCGTAGTCACCTCTCCTTGTAGTTAAATTCACTAATGATAAACAAAACGGTTTCATGTAAATTGAAAATCACCCGCAATCAACCAGAGCTGTTATATAACCACAGATATCCCATGCAACCTCTTTCAGAAAGATGCACCAGACTCGAGTTCCGCTCTCATTAGAGTTCGTCATTAGTGTATATCTTTGTCACGGTCTGCACTAGGACTCGGATTAAGCTTCCATGACCAATGTACCGTTGGCTTAATATTAGGCATGACTAAGTCATCATATGTGGACTTTCAGCCACAGCCGCGTGTGTGTAGCTCTCAGGTTACCCGATAGACAAAGTAAACTCCCGTCGATCATCACACGGACAGGACTCCTTTCCAAGTTAAAACCAAGGAAACTACCAATCTGAGCTGCATTTTGGTAACTGCTGAGCCGCCATTGCGCATCGAAACAGTTGTTCTCAATTATTACAACCAGTTTTTTCTTAGATCCCCTGTTTTTCACGTCATCTCCCAGTTCAGATGGCGCTTAAATATGTAGAATGAATGGATAGTTGTATGAGAGAAAGGTGGAACGTATTTTGAAGTGACCAATGGAAGCGCTGATATACCATGAGGCCGTATTTTCATTTCGCAACAAGACTAAGCATTAGTGACCAAGATGTATTCAGTCATAACATGTCAATTGCTTGGTTCAGTCACCTTGAACGGTCACTCACCATGGTACTGCCTGTCGTAGAGGAACCATGTTTCAAATATCATTCATCAGCCCACTGCTGGTGAGGGATTTTGAGTCAATCTGTCTGGGTGTCGGGGTGATCCGAACACTTCACCCCTTCTCGTCTATGTTTCTATATGACAGCCATTAATTGTCTCTTCGTTGTATCAATACCTCAGACTTAATTAACAGCTGTTTGCGTTGCCGATTGTCCGGAGTAAACAAAATGCTTGTATAATGCAATATTTTCAGTTTAGATATCATTATCAACTTAGTCAGTTAACATTTAATGATCCAACGTCGATCAATCTGGTTTCCTTCGCAAACGTGTTCTTCCATAAACCATTAAATTACCAGCTTATTACTCGCATTATCTATGAAACACTTGTTATTGACGACAGCAATTCTGTTGTTTTTCCGCAAGAATAAACACTGTCGCTCAAGAAACTTTTTTTACGAGGTTCAAGGCATTTTTATCGGAGACTTCATTCAAAGAAACGGACTTACCATAATAGAGTGATTAACCTCGTTCCACCTTTGGAAGGAACAGTTTGGGTACTACCGAGTCAAATGCAAGTCTACGAACGCATCGTTCTAAGATCGTAAACTAAATTATACGCAACCACTAATGAACAGTCCATTCACAGCGCACTAGCCAGCCCCAATATGATCTATGCCTAACACAACTGACCTAACAAATTAGTATGATACAATATAGTCTTTTTCACCTATCAAGCGAACAGTATTCTGGTCGGATAGTGCATGCACTTGTTTCTATGCTTCACGCTTTCGCGAAATAACAAGCATCGTTCTCCGACGAAATAAAGGGTTGGAACTAAATGAGCAGAGGCGACATGTTCTGTCGTCAAGTTGTTTCGGTGACGAATGTTACGCCCTGTCGGTCTCGTCAGATGAGATAACAAGAAGAGGAAATTTTATACTAAAGATACAGGAAGTCTAATTTGTAATTATCCTTTTTAACTGAGTGAAGTTTCGTTATGACCTGAAAGGCGGTTGGCTGACATTACAAACAGCAACAACAACCCATATTTGGTTAGTTTCATGGTAATTGTTCTGATTGATGAACTAACCGAACAGTATTTCATGATAGGTAACCGATTCCCTCATACTGCTTCCCTTAAGTTTATAATAATTTGGCTTATATATACAGGCTTTGGAAGCATAACAGTGTCCCAACCTGTCTGTTGTCAAAGTGTTGTGCGGTAACAAATTCCGGATGGTGTACTACTGACCAATGTGTATTTTTGGGTTCAAATTTTTATTCTAAACTCTTCTCTCTGGTACCCCTACTTTTACAAAAACACTTGATCCTTCATAAGTTAACTATACTGGTGTTCATCAGTGATGACGATGTGATCATCACAGACCGCAAGCTCGAGTGGTTTGGTAGTGCGTCTTCTTTTGTGCGGTCTGCAATGCTAAAACATTCTTGGCAAGTTCTTGTGTAAGCAAGTGAACTTCGATAGACCCCATACAATATTTTTGTCGTAACTGCCATGTGTCGCGCGTATAGACGGATCATTGTGAGTTCAAAATGCAACCCACCCAACCGGTCCGAAGGAAAAGAAAGACCTCCGACAGACGGAATATTTAATTCTGGTGTGGCCACTGTATCTGGAACTAATCTTATACGTGCCAATGTGGAAGCCCCATCCATAAAACGACAAAAGTAGCCGGTGTAGTGTGTTACATGGAACGCAACTTCAAGTGTTTCCATGAGCATGCAAAATATTTTATGGTTAACCTCACAGTGACTAATCAAGACACTTCAGTTTTCCTCACTGGCTGCGCTGGCCAAATCCACCTCATATCCAACGTGTGTAGGTGATAATTGACAAAAGCTGATGTTACTGTCTTTTGCTACATGTTTTTACGCAGGCTCACGAACCGTACTGGAGGAGTAAGTAATCAAATTGTGGTCGCAAGCTACGCAGTTTCTAACAAGGATTTAGCCTTGTGAACAAGCACGGAAACGTATGTGGGCTGGAGTGTTACTCAACATTAAATTTCACTAAATGTATTTGTTGTAATCTATAGGTAGCTGATAGATTAGAAAACCGTTCCAACGACATGTAGAATGGACTTATTTCCCCACATAATAGCGACTGAACAGACTTCGTGTTCTGGTTGCTGCCTTCCCTTTCTACGTAATTTGAATATGTTGGGGATGTTGAATACTCTAAAAAATGTCCAGTTAACCGGTAGTGAGCATTTATTACTTTTGTAAAGTCGAATTCCTCCATTTCGCGCCACAATTGTACCATCATTTCCATTTCTCGCGCCGATTCACATACTGGATGCTAATTTGCTGGTTTATGACCTAGAACGCTTTACATGCGCTTCATTGAACACTATCCACTAGGTCACTTGACGAGCTGTAAATGCACAAGAGCTGCGCTTGTAATTTGTCTTCGAACTGAAACAGTACAATCTCTTTCTGGAGACCAATGTTTTTCATTCATAGTCTGCTTGGGTATCGGTTGTTCGAGGTCACAACAGCGCGTACGGTATTATTGTGTCGTCGGGATCGTTCCAGCACAATTGTGTACGCTCGGTCTTTCCATGATATAACATTTTCGTAGGGAAGGTTACAGCTCGATTGCATTCGTTCGGTCGTTCCACGTCATAACAGAATGGCCAAGTGATAATCAGTATTTTACATTTCCAAAAGAAAATTAGATAAGCCCATTCACTTGAGAAATCATTCTCTGAATTCAAAATTCGATCATGAAGTTTCGAAGTTATTCCAACCGACATGACAGACGATGTCGCTGAAGCAGATCTCAATCGCTTCGCACCCCTCGATCGATTCTCAGTTTGGTTGAGGAAACGGGCCTTGCTCGTGATTTTCCCGAAACTGTGTTCGCTACATTTCCCGGAACTAGTTCAAATGATTTCGATTGTTGTGAATTAAGGATGATCGGAAGCGTATTGATTGAAATTAAGTAGCTTTTGATTATGAAATCCTAACTATAGCAATAATTTCATTGTAATTTTCGGCTACCATGTTGGAAGAGAAGTATTCATCTGGTACCATTCATGGTTGGTGCCGCAATACAGACTGTCGCTTAATGGCTGTCGAAAGCGTGAAATATGTGGAGTACATACAATCATACAGGCAAGCAGGAAATCGACATGTACACTTTTAAACAAAGTATTATGAAGCCTACACCAGACAACCTGGTCGGTTTTTTGAGTAACTTTTATTTTGACCGTGTAACAGTAAGTTTCGTAAGCCATGTGACCTGTTGTTAGGATATGTCCAGCAACCATCTGCGTCAGATTTCGAACATCGGGTTCGCCGATCTGAGATCGTTGAGTCCCCGTATGTTTTCGATCCAGCTGAAAATGAACTGGGATACGACGTAAATTTTACGTCTAGGATGGGCACAAACCGTTGTCTCAATGTGTCTTTTTCCCATCTTGGGGAAAGAAGCACAGTATATCAACATTCTTTCGGATTCGGGATGTCATTTCCTGCACATTCCATTTGAAACCACAATGACAGCATCACCAAACTACATTTGGTTTAGACTTTCTGTCGTGTAAACGTTAAGGCCACATGTCTGCCCCAGACTCGGGCTACGACTCAAGCTTTTTTCTGATTGGCCACCTGTTGTTTTCCGCATCTCATAATACTTTTGCACTGTAACTGATTAGCTGTGGACCATTTCCTTCTCTGAAAGCAAATTATCCAGTCGTTATTAGCCGTTATTTTTCGATTATCCGTTTACAGATATTAGTTATTCAGGTTAGTCATACTGGAACCAAACAAACTATCCACAAACACCCACCTAGGGATACGAATGCGTTTCCAACCTCTAGTTGTTACCCTTCGAATAACTCCTCTGCAGTGCTGATCAGGAGGACTGCACTGATACCACCTGGATGTACACGCTTTGTTTTAGCATTAGGAAGTTGCTTCAAGGAGACTTAGTACTTCAGATAACGGTAGGCTAACAGCACAAAAGTACCCCCCCCCCAACAAGAACATAGCCAAATCCACACTCAGTGAAGTGTTGGGTAGTTACTTAAGTTCTTTTAAAACTGAGCCTAACAGAGGTCAGCAAATATATTGGAATCAGAAGTAATATGAAGGAAAAATGTACTTTGTTTCATATTTAATGTTAATTGCAATCATCACACAATATGTAGGTCTGTTACAAGTGCGTCCGATCAACGCGGCAACAAGGAATGTTGATGAAATTCACATGTTGTTATAGCAAGTTTATTGTCATCAAAAATTTCACGCGTGATTTCAACCGCTCGCTGGTCAACTGATCACTTCACCCAATGTGTCAAATTTCAACCTGTATACCTCCAACTCGGACCACCCACATATGTTTTCAGCCCGTAGACTGATTGTATAAAAGAGAGAGCTGTTGAATCCACTAAACATGAACGAAGTGGAATTCGGTGGTGCCCAATAGTTCTCCACTCCTTCCTGATGTCCAATCACCAGTATGTCATATTGATTACGTTGCTCTTCGTCTGGTGAGGCAGCCCAATTTAGTTGTACCGAAGTGATGTTACCACTGACTTGTACGATTTTTGGCTGAGTGGGACTTCCTGAAATGCAGAAGCAAAATTGAGTGGGGCCATCATATTGAAATAAGGGTCTACAATTCAGGTGTTTGGGTATCTCCAATTTCTGACAGATCAGTACACGGGACTGACATTAAGAGGTGAATTTTCTCCGGATTTCTTTGACACGGAATGGATACTTTTCTGTTCGGAGCTTCATATTCTTTTTCTACTGCTGACCTTTAAACTAGATCGAGGAGCTCAGCCTGTCCACCCTTCAATACTATTTAGGTTTGGTTGGGCAAATGGATGGAAGGTACATCGTGGAAGTTTCATGTATGCTGTGTTTTATTTGGGCGCTGTCTGATTGGCCACGGCTGAACTTGAAAGTGTACCTGCCTTGCATTTAATTGGCTACAACCCCGGACCGTTTTGTCTAGGTATGCGCCTTTAAATCAGGAAGAGACGTGTTAACAGGCCTTCTGTGTCCGTACTTGGTCTCCGCATCTTATGCGTTCACTGCTACTGTATTGTGTCATCAATCACTAAGTCCTGTTAGGAAGTACTGTTACAGAAGCAGGACAGTGGACAAGGTTGTACACGAATTCCGTTGTCAGACAAGCAAAACGAGTTTCACACCGAGTACCACATTTTGTAACCAGACACTGGTTTGTCTTGATCTCAAGTTGACAGCCTCATATCGCAATATCAAGATTTATGTACACTAGCAAGCAAATTCTTAGCTAAACTTCCCTCAGAAAAATTACAAGCACTATACCCCACTTTTTCGTGTTCCGGTGAATTCAATGGCACTCTCCTCGTTCAACATAGTCCTGTAGAATAATCAAAGATGACTGTTCAATCAGACCTGAAAGCACAGTCTATCATAAATTGACAGTGTCTAACAGCCTAAATTCGGTTCGAAAATGTTGAGATGAACTTATCAGGTCAGTCAATGAATCTGCTTAGAGCGATTACAAATCAATTTATCGGGGCCACTGGTCCGTTCAACTTTGTGCGAAGCCCATCAAGTTGTAATTAGCTCCCCAGTCTTCAGAATCCCTGATGACCGCCAACACAAGAAAAGCACGTGTCTGATGCTTCTCACTGGAGCACGTCAATGATACAGGTACGACCGTCTCGTTGCACAGGGTCTCTATGTAACCAAATCGAAGCATCGTGCAGAAAATCGGCGATCGGTCAACCCAAATTGTATAACTGAGTCTGAGCATTATCCGTAACCGTTAGTGGCCAAACTTTAAGATAATATGAGTTGATCATATTCATTTTGATATCAATAGGTTAGTGTAAAACTCACATTTGCCTCAGTAGCACGACAGCTAGAGTTCAATACCTGGTACGAACAGGCCAGCACATCAGTGATATGTTCTAACGCAAACGAGACTCAAGACAGAGCTGCTGTTCGCAGTACGCCCGAGGTAAAGTCCGCCTGAGTGGAAAAGCTTCAGGCAAACGCTCAAAACCATCAGTGTGTCCGCACTTAAGGAAGAACTAATGTCTAATATAAAGCATCGCAAGTTATGCAGAAAAACAAGTCATTCTGATTCAAAAACAATTTACGGGCTTATAGAGAGTAATCACTAGTCCTCCTGGATTCACTTTTCAAGAGTGACTAGACCACGATCAACATCACGATCTACAGGCGCTAACTCACTATAAACGGTACTTTTCTTGCAGGCTAGTTGTGTAGACTCTTTCACTCACACAGTTGTTTTATGTGTTTCAGACCTGAAGTCTCAATACTTCGTGTAATTCACTATTTCATTTCAATTTTCTATGATAGGAACATCGTCAGAACGCATCGGACTATATAAGTGTGGGTAGCGGAGAACATCTCTCAATCAACATTGAATGCGATAACCAAACAGATATAAGAAACATATCGTCCGGGCAGAAACCGCGTGACCAAGATTATGAAACATCTCATGGAGGCAGATTGCGTTGCTGACCCAATAAAAATCCTACGATATTGACAATGAAAAGTGCTATCCTGTCTCTGAACATGGACGGTACAAGCAGAGCCCGTATCCTAGTGACGCCATTGTTTTATTGGTAAATGCACCCTATTCGTTTACTATTCTAATTGTTGCGTTCTGGTTTCATACGTAACCAGTGGTTTCAATCAGGCAGTTGATGTAAAATAACGGAACATTAGCAGCACATAAAACTTGCCTTCATTTTTTATTGAATTAATATGGTGCGGATAAACTATCAGTCTGTATCACTTGTAAGTAGTCAAGCGACTGCACACATTAGGGCATTTGAATAGCGAAAGAAAATATAAGAGGGAGCATTGGAGTGTTTCGGGAACAGGTGCTTTCTTTCATACAGGAACGTGACATTGGCAAATATGACGCCCGGGGATTACTGGCACGCACAAGTGATCGCTTGTGTTTGAAGTTATGTCGAAACGTGTAGCAACTGTACCGGCTTTGCTGCGTAAGTTTAAATGAAACAAAAACGGTGTTTCGAATTTCACGATCCGAAGAATCAGCAGTGCATCTAATTCTGATGTTAGCTACTAGTTGCTTCCGACCACAAAGTTCCACGGTGGGGACTGATCAGAATTTTAATTCATCACAGTGAAGTATACTGCGGTCGGACTAGATCAACAGCTCTTCTGAAGAGAGCAATTTGTTGGTACTACCAAGCTGTACGACACACTCCCGGTGTTGCTGTTTTGATAAAGACAGATCAACGTCTGTCAATCGGAAGAACCAACACTCTATTAATCTACTTGACTGGAGAGAGGTCCATTATTGAAACGTTAATTAAAGGTATGCTGGATTTGAATGGTCAAATTCGCCCAGTATAATCTGACAAATGTGATCAGAGACTTAGTATTTATAATACTACACAGCTGTGGTTCAATTTCAATAGAAAATACTAACACAACTTCCTCTAGGATAAGTGCCATTCCATCAATATTTTGTATGTTTGGTTCGAATTAACACTCCATTGTCCGGAGGTTTCGGCCCGTTAGCTGAGCCTTGTACACCGCGGAACCGCGGGAACGTTGAACAGTGTTAATGCAATATTCCAGTAGGTGTGCCACTGTTGGCGTGACTGTTGAAGGTCAGCGGTTGGAATTGTGTTCACTCTAATATATGCAAAAAGAACCCGCTAAACCGTATCACCGTGGGACTTGTTAGCCATTCGAGAGTAAGATAGAAAGACAATACCCACTAACCGATTGGTGGGAGTGCCAGAATATACTGGCCCGACTTCTGTGACCATCCACAGTCGTTCTCGCTCTGTAAAGTGATTGAATAATTGTTACACTGTTTAACATGGTGCAAAATGACGTTGGTGGTTTCGCCCTTCACCCACTCCAAGTAGGTCTGTCCATCCTGATTGATATAGTCCACTCTTTGGTTGATCACTGGCTTTGGGGACTGAACTGCCCAGTTCAGCTGATACTGGTCTTGTGAAATCTCAGTGTGATGCAAATCGGTTGGTGTCGAAGGTACGTCTGAAATATATACGCAAGAAAGATCATATTACAAGAAGATGGACATTCGATCATTTCACGTTCGTCTGCTAAAACCACGAGAATAAGTGAACCGTATCTGGTTGTATTAAAGATCGCAATTACGACAGTTGGACCAATCTAAGTAGTGAAGTAATCGTTTTTCCTGAAAGGTGAAAACAGTAATGACAAACAAACAAGCAGACAAACAGACGAATAATTGGCATGTCACTGTTGCAGCCGAGTTCGATGACTAGACAGTTCAGTATACAAATGTGACAGGGCTGTCCGAATACCTTGGCGGTGAGTGAAACATCCAAGTCAGGAACCGTTTGTTGGCTTGTTTTCCAGAACTATGCCGCAGGATATTTAATGTCAGGTGACACATATGGGTTGGGGGTTGCCGAACGCAGTTGTGGTTACCTTGGCTCGAATCTGTTGGAATGTGATTAATGGTTGAGGTAGCCATCGTCCAGTTGCTAAAAACTCAAACCTTAATACTAGTTCCTCAGAGAGGAGGTAAATTTTTAGTTCGTATGTAAAAATGTTCTTTCTATATTCAAATTATAGACGACAGAGTAGCCGCACACCGGAAAACATTGTTATTACTCAATGATCTCATTTACGCTAGCTTTCGGTAATGTTCTACCAGAATGTGATTAACAATCACCATAGGAAAATAATACGGACGGAAGCACCAAAAGGATTGCATGACAATTTCGGAATAGAGCAAAATTAGGGCTTGACAACATTTTGTAGGGTTGAATTGTTTCGTCATTCTTTGGGTTTAGCAGGCAAAGACTGTTTGACTATTGTTCCACTAGACCATCTCCACTACCCTTTACAGGGAATATCCTTTTATCAACTGATAAAATCTGTTCATAAACAGTTTATTCTCAATAACGGTTGCACTGAGGTAGGCTAAATGGATATTTCAGGAGAACTGAATTGGTCTTGAAACGACTGTCCAGCAGCGGCTCATGATATGAGCAAACTAGCCATAATCGCGAATGTCGCATTCTAGATTCATGAGAAGTTCACAAGATTGAGAATTCAAGTAGAAAGCCCTAGTGTAGTGAGGAGACACGGTCGCACCATACTACTCACACCACTATTCAGTAGCAGCATGGATCGAGATGATCGCGGATCGAGATAATCACGTGATAAATACGACAGAGATACTGGATGGATCGTTGCAGGGCAGAATGACATATAATGGCTTTTGCTACACGACGGAACTGATACATGGTGTCTAGAGCGACTGGAGTATCCTCAGAAGAGTATGGTGTGCAAATGAGTGTTTCCGTTTCTAGTCGTGCGCAGACGCTTAAGTAGTGTGTTGGTTTCTCCAATAAAGTAACCTTTGTGTCATCCGCCTTCTGGGTTCACAACACTAGTATATGGGTACTCGAAGTGAATTTATAAGAACACTGGGTCTCAAATATAAAACGGCCAGAGAAGGTATGTCACTTTGAACATTCACAAGGATCATAGTTGTAGTGAGTTTGAAATCTCGGCTACTCCTGTCCATGAACCTTACAAGCACATGCGCATGTGCAACAAATGAACAATTACTGAGTTAATTGTTATAAAGTTAACATTGTACATTCAGAATATAAAAAAATGCGATCAACTATAAGTGATGTTCAATCTGATATATTCACTTTGCCAGAGGCCGCTTTATTTACCGAAAAGTTTTCGACGACTAGGTTATGAGGAAGCTCGACTGGGTGTTCCGAGTGTGTGTATTAGGTCAATGTTTAAATTCCGCCACTGGCGACGCTGTTTGCCACATACTCGGCTAATGCATTTCAGCATGGATGTACAATGAAACAAGACAACCGTTCCTTGCATATCAACAGGTCCATGTGAATCCGTAATTCCAACGAGCTATGTCAGGAGCCGGAAATTTGTGTTATCCATAAACATTTCGCAATGGAGATTTGCGTGTGTGGATAACCTCATGTGAAAAATAGAGACATTTTCAATATGCCGATAGAAAACGGTAAACTGACCCACTTTAATTAAAACATCTGAATACAATAACGGGTTTGTAATGACACTCCGTTTTTTTATCCTGCCTTAGACTCCGCAGAAAAAGAGTATATATTTGCCGTTAGTTACGAGCTCAACTTCTAGATGGAATGATTTTTTATGCTCATCATGGAGTCAGAGTGAAGGACTGAACGACGCACTTGTTATACAACCTGTATTTCAAATGAGTTTAAATTACCGCTTTGGGCAACAGCATGTGGCATTGGTGAGTTCGAGAAAGAGATAGTCGATAAGTTGTCCACTGGTGTTAACTGTTCACAAAATTCATTCAACTCACCTTTGGACAGCGTTCTCGCCGTTCTGATGGTTGGCTCTGAGTCTCCTGTTGGATTAACACCAACCACCTTGAATGTATGATTGAAGCACTGTTCTATATGGTTCACAAAGGTGATATTTGAAGGTTTTGCGTCTACGGTTCGGAATCGGATATCACCGATTTTGGTGCTGTAACTGAACTTGTAGTAATCCAGTCGACCACCTTCTGGATTGGGGGAGAAGTAGAGTGTGATCGAGTGATCTTCTGGGACCACGCGTTGGATCAGCGGCTGACCCGGAACTGGAAAAGAGTGAGCAAAACGATTCAGTACTCATCAAGCGTGAACTCATTCTTGAGTACTAACCGCAAATATCTGCTCAAGACCTTGCAAGTGTTTTGTGTTATCAAATTGGATAAACGGTGCTAATTGTGACACTAAATCCGAGGACAGAATTGAGCACTCAGTTCCCAACTTTGTCGCTTGCAACTACCAAAAGCTGATAGTCAACGTGGTTAACGGTCAATCTGTCAATACAAGACAACAGTTGCAACTACCGTTTAGATAGCCGAAACCAACGTCCCACGATTTGCTACAACAATCGTCCAAACTCTTCAGTCATCCGAAAGGGCACTACATAGGTATGTAGTCTACGTGTCAAAAGTGCCATTTTTTTAAAGTGACAATTAATGTTCCAAATTTACCGAAAGAGAAATTTAAATCTCACTTTCCTGAGTGTTCTTCCAAGGCGATCACTACATCAGGTAAGACATGTGTCTTATTAATGAGCTCCGTGGAATTTTAGTCGCGTGATCGCGAAGGTCTTATTGGTTGAACATGGAATCTGTTTTGGTGAACTTGTTGATGTGAAACACACTAAGAGATCATCTCCCGACCGATATTTTGAGAAAATCTTAAAGATTTCAGCATTTGAATTTTCAGTCATGTCTACTTTCAGATGTATGGGGTAGAAGTAGGAATCCTTGTAGTGACAGTTTTGACTGAATTTTCATATCAAGGATTGGGCAAAAGCTAGTTCAGGAGATTCAACGTCGTAACACACTACACCTACCCTGACACTACGTTACTATCCGATAATCGATTAGTTAATAGAAAGCTTGAATAATTGTTACCCTAACCTGGAAGTTAGGTGTGAAGTTGAGAGAAATAATTTTTTCATAAATTCCCAGGAAGATGTCTGTATTACAAAAGCCGTGTATAGAAAATCCACGTGGATCAACGGATACCTGAACTTCGATAACACTAAATCATTCAGACATAAGAGTCCGCTGGTGATGACACTGTACACACGAGCGAAGTGAACATGTACACAAGTTAAACTAGCTGAAAAACTAGACTTTTCTTATATATTTAAAAAAAACAGCGCTTTTGTACAAATGTGTGGTATGCGAAGGTTGGCATCTAGGGAAGTAGCCACTTCAAAAAGAATACCTACGTATTGGAGAATGGTAATATTAGTGCAGCTAGCAAACAATCAATGTCCGTAGTCGCCGGACCCCTGAAGATCATCGGCCACATTATTGACTAAGTATGCGTAATCAGAGTCCTGCTGGATCATTTTGGTTTTTAGGTCTTGTGGTTTGCCGGAACCGTCAAACCCGTTTGATTGAAGTTGGCCTTCTATTTTCAATAGCACTTTTTTGTGAGTCTAGCGTTTTCCGTGTACTCACTGGCCTGCTCTAAGCCATTGATTGAATACCCAACATTTGCTAGATGCATAATACAAATGATCAGCAAATGCCAAGTGTCTATGTTTACCGTGCCTAATTTGCTAAACATTTTCTACAGACTACCCGAGGGACTAAACTACTTTGAGTTCAAATTGAATGACCAATCTATACATGATCAAAAGTGTATGTGTGTATGAGCATCATCTTCAATTTTTGCAAGTAGTGACAAGTGTTAGATCAGTTTGGTGCTTTCTGTTAGCTAGTGTAATGCTATTTTATACGGGTTTTGGAATTAGCCGTTTCCAGGTAATAAGCAATACAGTTGTGTTAATACGACACGATTCCAAAGCCGTTGACTAACAAAACCGCAGAGACGGATTCGAAAGTGAAACCACAGGTGTGTGCAAGGAAACTAAACGAATGGGGTGAATATCGAGAAAGATTCAGTTGTGTAAGGTGGTTTAATAAGTTTATGCTTAGGCTGACAACTCTTCAAAAATGACACTCTCAATTCACTCTCTCACTAGTGGTTTCCTCACGGATGTTGTGAGGTCTTTTCAACTAGTCTACTGCAAGAAGCGCTCAATAACCTTCGGCAATACTTGAAACCGCAGTTACTCTGTTACCGTTATAAAGGAAAGAATGTTTATTCCCAACTACATGACTGCAATTGCCATGATTAATGGTAGGATGTGTTGGAGACAACCTAACTTTCTAAGTATTCATATAACTAGGAGGAATAAAACCATTTGTTACTATTGCAAATAGAATGATAACCTCTATGTACCAGTGATAGATTTTGGTTGTCATCGCAAACAGCACCGTGTGTACGCGAGACAATATGTAACCTAGTTTATGGTCCGAAAAGTTCATGAAACACAAACACTTACCTGGAAGTTGCTCAACTCTAATCACATTGGATTCTTCAGACATACCACATGAATTTTCTGTTACCACAGACAAGTTGTATGCATGAAAGTGATGAAAGTCGGTCAGCACAGCTTCTAGTTGATCGTATGACACAGACTGTTCAACGATTTCCCCGAAATCTTCCCGACCAATGATTAGATACTTGGAAAACTGACTCGAATTGATAGGGGCTTGCCAGCGCACCATGTGCCCTATCACATGGGGAAGCAATTCAACGCTGGTCGGTGGTGAGGGTTTTCCTGTGAGGCGTGTAGAAAACAGGATGTACCTTTAACGATGGAATCTCGAAAATAGTTAAAAGTGTACCACCTAAAAACCAGATGTGTAACTTCTAAAGATCATTTGTTGTGGGCTTGAAAGACAGCAGGCGTTGTCATTGCCGCACGGTTTTCTTGCAGACTATCCCTTCGAATACATTGTCTACCATAATGTGTGCACTTTTCGATATAGTTTGATTCCAAGCATGAGAATTCTGTATGTGTATTTGTACGGCATTCCCTTATTGTCACATATTCGATTACATCAAGATTTGTGGATCCGTGTAACGAGTCATCGTTTCAGTAACCGGGCATCGGCAGAAGACGGATGTAACTGTGTATCTGTACCCTTCAGAGAGGCGGATAAAGGGTGTTGAACAGTAAAACTGTTAAACATTTTGAAAACAGAGAATCCTTAGCATCACCATGTCTTGTAGACCAAGTCGACCGCATATAAGATGCGGTATTATTTTCTAGCAGTACCTGGAAAAATCCGATAGTTAGACCACTGGGCGATGGGATAGATCAGTACATCTATTAGTCTCCGAAAAATGTTATCTAAATGAAGTGTAGGTATGGAGTAATGGGCGTCATTTTTAGTGACTTTCACAGCCTTCATATTTGTATTGTGAATGTGGTCATTAACTTAAACGTGCAACACCTTAACTTTAGGAACCTGCAAATATTTCTTGGTATCTGATGATCAGTAGGGGATTTTCGGTTTTCATATAAACTGAGAATCACTCGCAAGTGATCAGAGCTGTCACATTTCCATAGACCTTCCAGTAAACCCCTTTCGGAAATAAGCACTAGACTCGAGTTCCGCTCTTGCTACAACTGAGAGTTCCCGTTCAAAGAAAAAACTTTGATTATACTTACCAATAGCAGTTCGGGTTATAATCGCCGGATCGGATGGTTGTGATACTCCAAATGCATTCTCCGTTTCCACGATGATCTCATACTGTTCACACGGTCGGACGAGTAATAACAGCGCTTCTCGTGGTTGGCCATCTGGAACGCGCATTGTGAGACTTCTGCCATGACTATCCTTGTAGCGAATTTGATGGAATATGATCGGTTGGAAAGAGTGCACCTGCCAACGAACTAGTATTCCCCTAGCCTCGTTTCTCACATCCTGAATGATAGGCTTATCCGGCGGAGTGTATCGCCCTGAACGACGAGCGCACGACAAAATCATTGAGTGGGTTGATGTATGTCGTCATTACATATTGATAAAACTAAACGTAACATAGACTGAGAAACAAGACACTACCATTCGATAACGCAAATAAAGCAACCGGAAAGTCACCGTAAACGGCCATTGTCAACATAATAACGTAGTTCAATGAAAGTTCATGAGCTAACTACAGAGATAACATAAATCAAAACACACATGGGCAAGGCAAGTATCATATCCATATCATCAATACCCATCAGCATTGAGGATGATCACCGGGTGCTGAATGCAACGTCAGCATAACCGCAACAATCGGCACGAACAAAAGCCAAATTTCATTCGTATCATTCGTCTTGAAAAGTTGACATGAGCACAACAAACGAATGTCATCCTGCTACACAGAACGCATAGAGTGATCGAGTACTGAACGGCCACACAAAGTGATCGGCTATCCTAAGCCAAAAGGCTTAATGTCCTTTCCATGGGACCGCTCACCTTATCAGTCAACGGACCGGATGGACACATCATACCAGTGCACTTGAGTAACAAAGCACAAACGGCATGACACTTCAGCCGCGCCATTCAAAAACACATCCGCATATTTTCATACAGTGTCCGCGTAAGATTTTTGCTTCCATAGAGAGTAAGCGGCTTTTACAACTGAGAGTTAGTTACACGAATTGCAAGTCAATCAAAATCTTGTACAATAACAGTATTCTGTGTTTTCATGTTTTAGGGTGTGAAGAAAGGTTAAATAATTGTTTTATTATCCTCTTTTACTCAGAATCAACTCACATCCAATCCGCTGACCTTGACAAAGAGTAAAAGTCAACAGCGTAAACGCGAGAAATTGGTTGCTCATCTTCAAGGCTGTGAACATTCAGGCAATGTAAACCGGAACTGTATTTATACGCTATTTTGCAGTGTCACATGATCGCAACAATAATGTACTAACCAATCAAAACCGTTCACATTCAGACCATAGAACAGAACGCTGAAAAAGACGATTGATTTGGATCTCTCGCTTATTACTTCCAGCATAGACGTTATGATGTGGGTACAGCACTTGGAATTTTGTGAGCACCAATGAGGTTCAAGAAAGACAAATTAATAGGTACACTTTTGGGAGATGCAAAACTATTAAGTTAATTTACATTATGCCACATCCACCATGCGCTTCATATCTTCTGTAAATTGGGTGACATTTAACTCAGCAAGCCTGGGACACAGTCGCATCTTATAAAAAGTGCTAAGATTTATTGACTAAGTGTTTCAAACAATCAGCATCGTTCGAAAACAGTTATTGATTTAGTCGCACAGGTAAAACTCGGGAATAAGAAAGCGGGATTAGTACATAGGTTGGGTTGAGTAAAATGTAACAGAATAAGAATGAGATTAGATGTACACAAATTTAAATATGTCCCTGGAACTTGTCCACTGGATAGAGACATATTTGTTGGAACCTTAATTGTGGACCGAGTTACTTCAGACGAAACTTTAGGTGCAAATCATTTGCAAAATATAAAGCGATGTGGAATAACAATGAAAAATATTTGCATACAGGACATTTGAAAATAATGCCGTGCACATCCCAGTGGTCTAGCATAAAGCAGATGTTTCTGGGGCAACAGACCTGGGAAACAGCAGTTGAACAGTAAGAAACACACTAAACAAGGTATCGATTGGATGAGTGACGTCTTATGGAGACGGACTTTCAATGCTTCGCATAACCAGATGACTTCGATGTCAGAAAAACTAATTTCTAACATCGTTAAAAAACTGAAAATGAGCAAGTGTTCAAAACGCTAGTTTGCCATCCTGGGCACATAAAAGCTTTCGACCGCGTCGTGGTGACGTGACTGTATGGCGTTGCAATGTGTGCGGCAGCGAATGCGCTGGTCGTATGGGATTAGTAGGTCACCAACGTACTCATATTGCACCGTCGGTGAAGAGACGACGAGTACGTTAGGGTCAGGTAGGTCATATCACTTGATCCATTCTATTTCCGACAGTGATTTTACCAAGCAAAACAACTGTCTTACGGCAAATAATCCACTTCTCCGTCCATAAATTTGCGTGCCTGCGGTCTTCAACCTATTCTTTTCCTCAGCTTTGTTGGTATACTGTATAATGAGTTGTTTGTGTGCTTTCGAACTCCAGATTGAATTTTGTTTTTCATTATTGCTTTCTCTAGAATGTACTGGCATGTACTTCTATGTTGAAACGCTTTTTGTAATACATTTCACGTTTCTGTCTCCTCAGTTTAGATTTTTTCATTGCAGTCTCTGTGTCCGCTTATCCTCCGAGAGATGAAGATTCCCTTTTCGTGTTAGCCAACCAACTGACTAACCAGCATTGGCCGGCTAGACGAAAAGACATCACTCACATACCTACCTGTCTCATTCCTTTGGTTTTACAATGGATATATAGTGTGCGTGTGTGAAACCGTAAGTGGTGCAGCGCAAGCCATTTGCCGTGGTGGTTAAGCACAGGCGTCCCTTGGATTCGGTCATAATGACAGGCTAATCCAAATCGGATGTCGTCAGCCGTATGTGCGGTGAATTTTAGCACCGAAATCTGTTTTCGTCTGTCGAATTCTGTCTGCCGGGATCTATAGCGTTTAGGCGGAAGATGGCAATCTCTGAAGAGATCTGTCTCCCTAAACATGTTTGTCGGGAGTGAAAGTGCTACATAGTGCAGAAAAGTGGTTGATTCATTACTGCTGCTTAACCAATCAAGTTGAGTATTTAAGTTCCGGGATGGCTGATGGTGTAAGATGTTTGTGGCTATAATTAAAAAGGCTACTGAATTTAAGTTATTCCCGTAGCTGGCAAGTTCGTATACACATCCTTTGTTATAAACTTGAATGTCAGCACCAATATAATTCTATGAGTAGCAGATATTTTGCTAGATTTCCCCAACAGGCTATGCGACAGAAACGGAACCTGTACAACTCATGTTAATTTCGGTTGACGAACTGATCTCAGTTAACTGGAAGGGTGCATGTAACTGAGTTCCGGGTGGAGTAACGGATGCTTTTTAAAGGGTTATTTGAACTAATGAGGATGAACCTCTCTCATTTCCAGTGGACAAACCAACAGTGAAAAGACCGCAGTTTTGTCGTTTATTCGCATTTTCTTACCTTTAAAAACACAAACTACAACCACGCAGAACTTATGAGTATTAGGTAGACAACAATGTTTGATAAACCTTTTTTGTTAATTGATAGGCTTGTTAGCCACAAACCTATTCTTAAGGAACAAGTTCCAAATAGATTAGACAGCATTTACGCACCGGGTCACCCAGTGTCTAAGATTAAGACAATACAATTTCTCAAGTGGACAAAAGATGGAGTTTCGGATCTCCATGTTGTTACGCACTGATAACGTGTTCCATGCCTGTGCGTAATTACTACTCGGACTTTGCTGGGAGTATATTTCTGTCCATGCTACTGCACTTTATGTTTCGAGCGGTTCAACCTGGAACTCAGAGAAATAAATTGTACTAAGAATGGAATAGAATGGCCTTTTGCTTGGAAGACTGTTGGCTACTCACACTTCAAGCACGGGCAATTTCAAACATAATTACCACCAACTGGAAGAGTCCAATCAGAAAAGAAGATCAACGTCGAATGTGATTAGAGGAGGTGGTGAGTAGAACAATTTTTCCGAATACGTGTCCCATTTAAACATTCAATGTGAATGACTCAAGATTGTGAAAAGTATTGTCGAACTGGTTAGGCACGACCTGATTAGCTTGTCGCCAAATAGCAACCTTCACTGTAAACATTGTTGTTCCCACATGTAATAGGTAGTGTTTTCCTAATAAGTTGGGAGTACTTAGTGTTGCTCAAACCCTTGTTGTCCGGCCCACTTTTTGACTGAGTTAAAAAACCCACAACACAGTGGTGATATGAAGTAAAGATCCGGAATGTTCCAGTAACAATTTGATTGTGGGAATGTCGCCGCCACATTTAGACCGAATGAACGCGATGTAATTTCAATCAAAACGTACTCACAGAAAGCCTTGATAAATGGCTGTACACTGGAGAAGGGAAAGTTAATGGAAATATCACATTACCTCATTTTTTTTACTGCTGCAGTACTGCGACATGAGTACTATCCGTAAGAATGCTCCCCAGCATTGCATGCATAATCTTCATCGCAAAAAGACGTTTTCGAAAACCGGAACCCCACGTGGCCTCTTCGGGGCAACTTCGGAAATCCCGTAATCCAGCTTATGGAGGGGGATTCTTGGGTGTTTTCTCATTTATCTTCCGGTTAACAAGGCGGAATTAGTGGATTACTATGATTAGCTTGAAACGCTTGGAAGTAATATGCACGGTTCCGATAGTTTTTTTGAAGATGCATAAAACAATGCACTGTTTTGATTTCTTCGCTCGGATTGCTTCTTTGTGTGGTGTGCTCACTTTAAGCCGATTGTCTAGGCCTGACTTCCTGATTTCGTGAATGACGTATCTCCAATTGACTTCTTATCTGTTTTGTACTCCGTTAGTTCAAATTATTCACTCATTACTGTCCTTCAAATCATCAACGAAACGTCGGTGATGCCTGTGAAGTTTGGCAGATCGTCGGTTAATCTGTGGTGTAACCAACAATCTCCCAACGACATTAAAAGTGTGCATGAAACAGTGATTTAAAAAGTGTTCAAAGGATTTCACAGCTCATAGTGATTAGCAACACTCAGGTGAGCCATAGTGCCAGTTGTTTCACATTACATGTAGCACCTAAACCATTGTTCTATGTCATATTTTGTTCCGTTCATTTCTGTTATTAACGGATAATAAGGGGAAAAACCTATCAAGTTTTATTTGCCTGCGTTTCACTTGTCAGTGCACTATTTCAGAATCACAAGATCACATTTTTGACGCAACTTTGAGAGTGTGACGATCCAGCCCCAAGTAGCAGATTTTAAGTGCGAGAATCGTGTTCCATTCTGGAATTGCAGAAGAACGATACCTAATACAATGCATTCTACGTTTGACATCACTTGAAACCTTAAAACTAAAACTGCGTTTATGAACAGTTTACAAAGCGTTTTATTCCGAAACGGGTATGAGTTGTATCGGTTTTTTAATTTCTGGGATGTAACGCTCTAGACTACCATCTCTTGACAAATTTGCCCCAAGAAAATTGTATAGACCCTTGAAGATGAAGCCAGAAAACCTCTAGTGAGAAAGCTATCAAGATAGACAAACGTTACAGGTCATTGGCGATTAGCTANCATTACAGGTCATTGGCGATTAGCTATTTAAACGCAAGGAGAAAAAGAGAAAACGTGAAATGTAGATTCAGAGACAACAATGGGTAGAGAGGAGTGAGGTGTACGGATCAATAAAAAGTAGTCATAAGACAGAAGAAGAATAACGTCTTCCCTATGACAACAGTCGTGGACAAAAAGCAGATAGAAATATTGGACGTTATAACAGATATGCCAAAAAACAGCCTGTTGGTTAGTTTAATTACTAAATCGGTGAAATAAATCGGAATGCCAGCGCACTTGAAGACGGCTGTTGTTACAATAATAAGCTGTAAGTGAAGAGGAAATCACGAACAATAGACCCGTTAGTTGTCAGTTAGCATGAAAGTGCTAGAAAGCATCAAGTCACAACTTAGTAGACCCTAACAGCTCAGAAAAACGGATCCATAAATAAGCGACCTTGCCTTTCGATCTCATTGGCCAGTCTAAACAAAATTGTCCCCTAGTCAGACAAGGGGAATATGTTAGGGGCTGCAACTTACACTCAGTAGATCCCAGGATTCAAATATTAAAACTGAAGGCGTATATCATATTTCCCACAATCTTAACATGGTGGAAACATTCCTGCAGAATGGAATTTTCTATGTGCACATGGCAGAATTTAAGTTGCACGTTGTGCGCGTCACTAATAGGATTTCATGGGGATCAGTTTTGGGTCCTCTGTTGAACTTCGTGTGTATTAGCGAGTAGGAAAAGAGGATTAGAAGTCCTGGCCTGAATCTTCGCAGATCATGGAAAATTCGTCAGACACCCTAAAAAGTTTTCTATGTGGTGGAACCTACATGAATCACATCAGTAGACTGTTAATTGGAAGCTCGCACTGAGTGTTGCTAAGCCTAACCTGGAAATGAAGACTCAGTTAGGCGAAAAGGAGAGTGGGGTATACAGAGGACAACTGAGATAGCAGACCTGGAAATTTAGGTTACCGGGGACGTAAGGCTTCCACTTATTGTCTGCCTGCAAACCGGAAGTCCGATTGAGATCTTCATCATTTAAGAAGTTAGTAACATCAGGGAAACCCGTCCTCCCGGTTCCTTTGTACAAAACCTTGGTAAGATCACATTTTGAGTACTGCGCGCCGGATTAGTGATGGCAGTTACTTAAAGCTGCGACGATTCTAGAGGAAGTTTGAGACAGATTTGCCGAATCTTTCATGAAGATTTGTGAGAGGTGAGTGTTCTACCAGACGAAGAGGCTTCAAACTCTTCTTATGCTATGAGGCAAACTCACCAAAACAATCTAGTCAGGACATTGGTGACGGCTGATAAAATCAGTCATCATTTCAAAACATTCAGGACATCGGTGACGGCTGACTAAATCAGACAGCAACAAA
>QNGE01004798.1:5846-54801 GCA_008508345.1 Paragonimus westermani | reverse complement strand
AAATCTGATGAAAAGGAAAACAAATAACTCACAATAGTTGGTAGAGGCACGTTGGCTTAGTGTTCCACTACACCAAATGAGGAGTCTCACTGATACAACTTGTCGTCTTTCCCACAGATTGTCTCGATGTCACGACCGATATAATTCCAGAGACAGATAAATAATTGAATAAATTTGCTGAACTAAACGTTTGGTTCCGCAGAAGTCTAACTCTTCCAAAGATTCGTACGCCAACGACCCTGAACGNGTTCCACTACACCAAATGAGGAGTCTCACTGATACAACTTGTCGTCTTTCCCACAGATTGTCTCGATGTCACGACCGATATAATTCCAGAGACAGATAAATAATTGAATAAATTTGCTGAACTAAACGTTTGGTTCCGCAGAAGTCTAACTCTTCCAAAGATTCGTACGCCAACGACCCTGAACGCGAACAGAAAGCGGAACTCGCGAACTCGGAAGTGTAATATTTTAAATTAGTGTTTACTCTGTGTATCGATTAACCTCGTTCAAACATCGTGTGTACATGTGAGGTTGCAGAAGACGAAAAGGCATGAATAACAATAACAGATATGAAGTAGAAAATAGTGTACAAAACGCAACAGTATGTTGTGATCGTCCAGCTTCATGGAGCCTACTGGAACGTGACAGCTCTGCGCAACAATGGCAGATTTACTGGCTAAATATTTCAGTAGCCAAGTTTGACACCAAGTCTCTAGTGACATAAGACATTTTCGTATATTTTCTAAACGTAAGTTGAGATTGCGTGGAGGGAAGGTGTAAAAACCTTTGATGTCCTCAGCGAAGAATAAAGGTCTGTCATGCTTGTTATCTTCACATATATAATTCATGTGTATGGTTAAGTATAACGGTTTCAATACACTTCCTTGTATCCCTCTATTGCTGATTGATCTGTGCGTTGGATTATTGTCCCTTATTTTGATTGCCTGCGTGTAGCCGTCAAGGTATGTAGCAAACCAGCTGAGCGATGGGTAACGTATACCAAAAGATGCCATTTTGAACAAAGGACACTTATGAGGCACATGATCAAAAGCCTTTTCCATGTCCAGCAGTATAATAATAACCGCATCTCCTGCCTCCGCAGATTTTGTACCATGGTTGAAAAATTACACCCGGCTCGTCATGCGAGAACATTTACTAAGGAACTCAGGTAGTGGAATGTCTTCCCGTCCGTGCTTGAGAGCAACAGGGTAATCAACATCAGGACCAGGTATGTCAGAAGATTTGATAGTAGCTAACTGAGAGCGTATGACCACTGCATTAACAGGAATATGGCTTAGAAACGTACCTGTTCTTACAGGGCGATGTGGAGGAAGTATGTTTTCTTCAGTGCCGAAGGAAGAAACGAAATATGAATTAAAGACTTCACGGGTTGTTACACAATCATTTACGGTAGTTCTGTGCTGTAGCGTCACTGCTGAGATAGTAAGGTCTTTCTTATAGTTCCTGCATCTCAGCCAACTGCATGTCCACCTGGGTGGAGCATTTTGTTACTATGTTGCATAGCACTGGAGATTTTATGCATTTGCACAGTAAGAGAGCGGTGGCGTGTTTTTCGGTACCGCTACTTGGGGCTGGTTAAGTAATTTTACTCGATCACATAGCATTGGGAAAACTTCAAAAATGAGTGATGGATTGGCTCATACAACAAACTGAACAACAAGGCATTGATCAGCCACGAGGGACCAAAGATCCAATTTAAGCCCACTTAAACAAATGACAAAGTTTGGGCTGGTGCGTGATGAATGGTCGTGGACCCGAAAATGATGGGAGGTATAGGTTGCTCAGGAATGTAGAAGAAAAATGTGGAACGTGGGGACTCAGAAGTCCACGGGAAACCGACCGAAAAACAGCACATGGTTAGTTATATTGAACGATCTGTTTTTTACGTGATGTGTAAACCTTTTGATTGATATTATCTGCCCCTCCGTTTGAAAGAAGACGAAAGTTTTTTAACTTGAGGGGTTACCACAACAACAAAAGAAATATCGGTGCACGTCTCTCAGCCGATTAGAGGGTGGATTCTTGCTACAAATTAACTGAAGCGTACAAAATTTGGCTCCGCTTAACAGTCAGCCTTACAGCGCCCAGTATTCTGCTTCGTGCGCATAGCGCAGAATTATTTACTGGACGGCTTCCAATTCGACCCTTGGATGATATTTTCACATCACACGCAACGACCGTTTCAAGCCAACGAACTTCAATTCTACAGGGGGACCTGTTTTATGAACTCCTCTCTAACTTATATTTCAAATGTACACTTGCACACACGTATAATTATATGGCTATACCCCTGAACGAACTTATACTTTGTGACCATAGTGAATATTCCCCAATGAATCTGCAAAAAGCACGCCAGTATGTGCGCCTCCCATGCAGACAAGTCGAGGCGAAAAAACAATGGATTACAACGCAACACACCGGCGAACGGAGCTTGGTCGAAGAGAAAACAGTCGCAGCTTGCAAGAATTTGACACATGCAGTAAGAAAGTAAACATTTCGCGTGTTTTACAGTTTTCATCCGAAAGAGGTGATCTTGCACCAGTTTACCTTCCACAAGGTTACGTATGGGCCGATGTTTCAAACATTTAAAGATTACGCTGGAAACTAAGTCCACATGCATTATCAAGGGATTTCGTCATTGTCTAACGCAGGGGATGTAAAAATGCAGCAGCAAATCGGCTTGGATGAGAGGAGATGGCAATCACCAAAGCCGTGCAAATAGTTGGCCAGAGCTCGGCGCAGGATTTTGTCGACTGCTCAAAAACGTGCAAAAGATGAGTATCTCGCGAAACTTTCGGTCAGTACGGGTTTGTGAGTGTCCTTCCGTCACTGAAGTTTTCCGGGCATAACATGCTTTGGGGAGTAAGAAAAACAATCCTGCGTGGCAAATGTAGAAATGTGGAGTGACCACATTAATTGTGATAAATGATGTGTATGTACTCATTTTTGGGCAAAGGCTATGCTGTGTGGATATTTCTGCATTGGTTAATGAAGCATATCACGCTGCCAACCAGTTTTCATGATAGTTCATGATAATTGAATGGGCAGCAGCAAGAATGATTATTGATAGTAATCAATGCTCCGCACGGATTTTGATATCAGTTTGCTTTATAGAGCCGTCGTTTTAACCAAAATTCATATATCATACAAACATTGTTAGGTGGTTAGTAAGGACGGTTTGAGGTGGGAGAAGCTACGATTGAGACTAATCGAGGCTTCAATGCGATGGTGTCAGGTAAACGGGAGGAGTATTTTCCGCAGATCTGCCTGGAGGGTGTTGGCTGGTTCTCAGTGATACGTCAATACCGGCTACCACTCAGAATAGCCTAAAGGCTTATAATCCTCGTAATTCTGGCAATCACAAAAATGAGTAGACTGATGCGAATGGACAGATGTGTGGAGAAAATGTACAAGTGGATTATAAACTTATATAACAATAATATATATTCCTCAACGCATATATGAGAAGCATGCTGGGTTATGCGCGATCACTGCAGATAGTTACGAACTATACAAAAAAGAATCAGTAATTAGTAGCGCAAACGTGAAGCCCTCCATCAAGAAAGACGTGGTCAAAAGGCAAATGAATGTATCTTATGAAACTTTGGCGCCCGCAAAAGATAAGAAAATAGATCGCCCGCTTCACACATTTAAACTAAAAATTGCGATGTTACACTAATTTACCTTTTACAACGCTGTGGGATTGGCAGTTTTTTTAAATACTTCAAGGTCATTCCTGGAAGAAGGCCCAAACGAATCTTTGGAGAGTTTCGCCTTCGAGGGATAAAATTGGCGTCCAGAGAATGTAAAGATAGTTCGGCTTAGATGAGGCAGGGCGGAAAATCCCAAAATCCAACGAACGATTGGGCAAATTCTAACGCGGAACTTTGTCGATACCCCGAAGAAGGTCGCAAAGTTAAACATCTCACGAACCGTTCATCTGAGACTCAGTTCCGTGTGTCCATCCGTCTTAGAAGAGTTTTCTCGCCTAGTGGATAATATCGGGATCGGAAAGGAGGATATAATTCCACACGTTGGATGAGGGAATGTGCGGTTATAACATTTACTACGGCAAGCAATTTGCTATTGGAATTTCTGAGAAAGAACTCGTACGATATTATTATTATTGCTATGAATATTGGAACATATAACCGTATCTACTGTTTGTTGTGGCATTTTGCCGTACACTCCGTATTTATTCGGACAAACGGAGAACTAATTCGACGGTTTGGAAGGCCGCATGAAATGTGCGTGTGATAACTGAAGCTCACATAACGTCGTTATGCTGAACTTATTACGAAGCGCCGAATTCACATTTCCTAGCAATTTGGGCACTGCAAATACATGAATACACGCATGTTATGAGAATAAGGTTGAGCTGCGAACAGTTTAGTGAGCGCGCATTATGTCAAATACTAAATGGTCGTGTGGACAACTCATATAGAAAACAGTTTCAGGCAGGCTGTTTTCGAGGGGCATTAGACAGCGGGGTGGTTATCTACGTAATACGCATCTGACGGCTAACTGTTTCTCGGACCACACTCAAAAAAGTCATCAGGTGCTACAGAGAGTTTGAAGAGAGACCTTGTGTTCGTTGACGTATGATAGCTGTCCAAACCTATTTTAATACACCGAATGTTGTTACTGACTCCGACTTCGTTTGAAAGTTTATTCTGATTGTAGGAATACTTTACAAGGATGAAGTTAGCACGCATATTTTTCCGGGATATCAGGGTTGGCAAGGTGGAACCCTTATTTCTTAGACTATATGGAGGGCTGGGTTGTAAGTGGACGGTAAACGCTGTGGTACTCACATCCGAATGTATGAGTTTATACAGCATCGTCAGGTTCAACTTTAGTCTATGCAACCAAAGTGGATCAACACCAAGTTTTCCACAGCGCCTTCTGTAGGTGAGCAAAGAAGAATATCCTAAGAAGCTTTTGGTAAACGATCGTTGAACGTTTACTAACACAAGCCTATCAGACTTGCGTAGATGACAGTAAATGAAAGTGCAATACTCGAGTTGAGGCCGAGCACACATTTTGTAGGGCGTCAGCTTCGCAGCTGGTAGACCGAACGTCTTTTTGATACAGCCCATTGTTCCCCTATTTTTTGCTACCTGGAAGCATACTTGTTCAGAGAAATTGAAGGTGTTTGAGTACCGTATTCCTAGATCTCTGACCGGAGTGGCTGTATCAATATCACACACATCTAGTGCGAGGGAGCCATGAGGTAATTTACAACCATATGTGATGGTGTTCGATTTGTTCGCTGAGAACGACATCAGCCATGTTCTGCACCACAACTGCAATGACGCTAGGTCCTGTCGTATATTTTGTAGACAGAAATTGATGTTAATGTGCTGGCAGAATATGTAAACGATTTTGTCCAAGAGTATGATAATTACCGCATTTCCTACCATGTGCAATAACGTGGCATAAGTCATTTATGTACATTAGGAAGAGCAATGGACCCCGAACGCCTCCTTGGACCACCCCACTAGCCACTGGTTTTGGTGTTGAGCAGTGCTCCCCTATTTTGGCTGTTTGAGTTCGACCTCCAAGGTGTGACGACAGTCAGGTATGCAAGAGATATTGTATGCAAAAAGATGCTATTTTGATCAAGAGGCGCTCATGAGGTACACGATCAAAAGCCTTTTGCATGCCCAAGGGTATGATAAGTACCGCATTTCCTGCGTCGACGGACGTCGATATATGATTCAAGAATTCCAGCTGAAATGTCATTCAAGAGCGTTTACTGAGGAAACCGTGCTGTTAAGGGTTTATAATGTTTTGTGCCTTTAGGACTCAGCTACGTGCACCTTTACTATCCTTTCGAACATTCTCGAGCAGATTGACGTGTGATTGATGGGACGATAGTTACTAACGTCCTGCCTTGGACCACTCTTGTGACGAGGCATAATGATTGATGTTTTCCACTGAGAAGGGAGGATGCTAGATAAAAGTGATAGGTTGAACAAGTTGAGTAAGAGGATGGGTATATCCTCACCTACCTGCTTGACGACCATTGGTGAGATACCATCTGGTCCAAGATGGATTGAGGACCTAATGCTAACTGTGAACGAACACTTCGAACATTGAGTAGAATATTACTCGAAAATTTATCTGTTTTCGATGGGATATTAGCAGGTAATGGGTGATTTATACGCTGAACGCGGCGGCGAAATGTGAGTTGAAGAGTTCGCACATCTCTACATGGTCTTCGACAACCGTTTTGTCTTTGAGATTAATAATTCTAATAGCAGGGTCCTTCGTTGAGTTTCTCCGTCTCATCAGTTGCACTAGTTTCGTGCATCTCCGCTAACTACAAAGCGCGAGTTTCTCTTCGTTTGTATGACGGAGTTGCGTCTGACGTTCTGTGTTCAAACATTTTGCTCATTTGCATCAGCAGGGATAAATCTAGTGTTCTTCCTTACCTCAACTTAAGCATTTGAAGTCCGTCAGTCTCTTTCGCAGTAAGGACTTTACTTTGCACATACGAGCCGACACGTGTTGTTTGAGCAAAACGTCGATGTAAAACGTTAGATGTCTGATAAATTCTCCGGCTGCTATGCTTGGGTCTGATGTGCGAAAGAAGGTATTCCAGTTTAAGGATCTTAGTAGGGAGAAAAAGGCATTCTAATCAATGAATTTGATCGGGCGGTAGAATACAACTCTGAGTTTAGTAGCCATATTAAAATCGAACGGACATTTGGTGATAGTATGGTCGCTTCCTGGGAATTGTTGTTGAACAGATATATCTACGGACGAGATATCTATGGTAAATATAAAATCCAAAATATACCCCCTTTCTGGTGGGCGTAAAGAGATGTTGGTTCCAACCATTAAGTTGAATGCATGAAAGGAATTCGGCCTGTTTTGCTGGGGCAGAGAATGAGGTTTAGGAGATATTAGTTATGTTAAGGTCTCCACTAACTAGTTTGTGTTCTCAAGGCTTGTTGGACACGTGATTCATTATCTTCACAAAGTCAGCCCACCCATTACTGACAGTATTGGGCGGTCTGTAGATGCATCCCATAAGTAGCTCGCGAGAGCCAATCGAGGCCATTAGCCACAACGAGTCCTCGAGTTTATGAAGTATAGACTCATCAAGTGTGACTGCGGAAGATTCCTCATTTAGGTAAATGATGCATCCACCTCCCCGTCCTGTGAGATGATCCTTACTAAACATGTGATATCCTACGATGCTCATTTGACTGTCTGTGGTGTCAGGAGAGCACCACGTCTCAGTTACGCGAATGATATGGGGATTGGATAAAAAGACAAATGGTTCGAAATTGTGCATCTTACTAACCAACGATCTTGCGTTCATTAGTAATAAACTTACGAAATTCTTCTTGTCAGATGCAGCAGATTAATCTCTAAAGAACTTCATGACAGATGGGGCAGTGGGTTGCGAATTATCAAATGAAAAGGCCTGATCTAAGGAATGTAGCGAGTTTCTGCTCATATTCGAGTGGATGTCGTAAAATTTTGGCTCCATGATAGGAAGTGCTGGAAGAGTGCCACTATGTTGCGCGGAAGCGGTGAACAATAGAATTTCCACAGTTTTCGAGGAACAAATGCCTCATCAGTTTCGTGAGTGGCAGCTTTAAAAGTAAGGTAGTTCAAATTCACTGAGTCGGATGTAAAGCTGAGTGTGCCTACGAACGTCCTTAGTGCGTTATAGCCAACCTCCCGGAAGTTTCGTATTGAACTCTTTGGAGCCAGTAACAGATAAGGTCAAAGGTCAGTAGCATGTAGTCACTATGCCCCAGCGGTGGTTTGATGACCACCCTAACTACCATCGTTCTCAAAGACCAGATCAAGCAATGAGAGTGTTTGCCCTTGATTGTGCTTTGTAGGTTGATCGATTTGCTGTTTCCAGGCTTTCTCATAGATCAACATTGCCAAGGGTTTCGAGAACCCGCGGCACAATCCTCATGAGAAGTCGCCATAGAGTTGAGTTCGGGTGCGTTGAAGTCATCTATAATAAGAAGATGAGAGAAACGCTGGGTAGGTGTGAGTCTGTCTAGGATGATTAGAACGGTCTCGTCGTCGGATGCACTGTATGACGTCGAACGGCACATAACACCGGCAAGAGGCGTGTCACGTCTACGAAGTTGGATTTTGATCCAGAGCATGTCACATTTCTCTGGGAAGGTAAATTTCACCACAACAGCTGGCACCGGCGGGTTCTGGCTCATGAAGACGGTACAGCTTTTCATGCGTCTATGGGAAGAGTCCGTTCGGTACAAAGAGTAACCAGTGCCATGCAGTTCATTGGCAATTATCTCCGCGGAAAGCCAGGTTTCTGTTGAAGCAAGAATGTGAGGGCTAGTGTCGTGGACCAGCTGTCTGATTTCTGGTCGTTTGTTCAAAAGGCTCAGAGAGCTGGTGTACACGCACTTAAGGGCTCCCTCCTCGTTTGGCTGGGTGCAAAAAGAGACAGGAGTGCACGAGAAAGAACTCTAGAAAGCAGTCTGAGTAGCGAAAGGGGGGTACGTAGATGGTGGTATTGTTTCGTGAGCCCTCTTGAGATGAAGTGGTCGTTTCATCACAGCCTTAGCATATGTGAGCGTCCTTGTGGGTTTTGCACTCTTGAAAATTTGGATGAAGTTGTAGATTAGAAGAGAACGTATGACGAAATGACCCCGATCAAGCCTAGGAGGGAGCCGCAGGAATGCGAGAAGCATGGACCATTTCGGATGCATGGAAGACCCAGGGGAGACTCACTGGGCCATAAAGCTTAGGAATAAAATGTCTTAACGGAAGTGTTTTGGGATGAGATGATTGGGGGTCTAGGAGAAGAGCGGTGGTTCTTTACACCTTTGGGATCTCCTTTTCCGGCCCCACAGGCGCTTGACCTTCCAATAGGATGGGGCTGTAGCCTGTGACACGGGTGTTTGGGGTGGTCCATCCGAGGACGCTGGTTCCTTTCGGGAGCAAGCATAAGGACTTTCACGATAGCCTGGATTTCGAGGTCAGCCTTGACACATGACCTTGCTCTATCAAGGTGAGAGCGCTTCTGCCGCTCCTAAACTGAGCGATCTAGCTAGACTCTCCTGAGCTTAGCGTGATTTTTCTCCAGTTCAGCCGCTTTTCCCAGTGATTCCTCTGTGCTAATATTTGTGTGCAGCGTCACAAGAAGTCTCAGTGTCTTCTTGATGGCTTTAGAACAAAGTCTGGTGGCGCAAACCATTTTTGTGGACTCTGGAGGGAAACAGGCGTTTAGAACCGCTCTGGCTCGTTCCCCTGGAGAGTGTGGGGTCGTAAACAGTCCCCACAAAACAGGCCTTATCTCCCGGAGTGCCCTATCCTTTAAGCTCGTTGCAACTTCCTCAATTTGAACAGTGTACAAAGCCAGTGCCTCGCGAGTAGCCGCCGCGCCTGGAAAAGCGAGGGCAATGTACTCGTTCAACGAGCTCAGTTTTGTCTTCATATCAGATAAAGCTCTCTGGGTATCACCCAGGGCTCTTTATACCATGACCAACAGTGCAATAACATCCTTAGACGCCTTGTGATCTCACTTGCACTGCATGGTTTCTACTCGCTCCGGGCAGCGAGCAGAGGATCCAGCATGGCCTTGAGTGGGGTACAGCCTATTCGAAGTAGAAAATTCACACAGATAAATGGCCATTTTGAAAGAGTGAGCAAAGCGTACTTATCCTCTCTGAGGCCAGTACACTTAAAGTGGTACCAGTGTAAGCACGTCTGGCAATGCACACTGTTCTGAACAGTCATGCGGCAGCCGAAACGACCATAAGTACTCGATACCTCCGACCCACTAGTGCTGCTGGATTCCATGTGTCATTGTGTTATAGCCTGTGATCAGAAGTGACAGCTGGTGTAGACGAGAAAACACGAGGCTAAAAAATAATACGGATACTATAGAGAACGAATAATACAATACGCAATGAAGTATGCTATTTGACAACGAATAGCAGTGATCGTATATAATTTTCTGATGTGCTGGGCACCGAAATGGCAAAAGTATGAATGGACAATAACAATGAGGAACTTTAGACCAGATTTCGAGTTACCTGAGTGTGTGATAACCTTCCCGTAAACATCCACTACATACTGATCAATGTCAGCAGTTGGTGTATCGTATTTGAACATGATTCTGCATTTTTTTTCACCGAACTGATGGTGATTCCGTGATTTGTGAGATGTGACCCATATACGAGACGGTTGAGGAGGTGGTTGCTCTTTAACTGCAAATAACCCACACTAGACAGGCACTTAGTCGGACCACGTGGAATCGTGAAATGCAACAGGTGCCGCGACGGTTGGATTGTTAAAACCAACAACAATTAACCCACCAGATACGTCGCATATCCCTGTGTACGTCCCTTTGCCTCTTATATTTCGTATAAAGTCAATAAATCTTGACGATCTTCAAGGAAGCACGCCAAGTTACCTTATTGTGCTCCAAGACCGTCTCCGACTTGCAGCTTGTCCCGCGAACGTAAATGATCCCCACATCTTCCATGTACCTCTGAATGCACTCCTGAACCTGTGAGATAGTGCAGAATTCACGATTCTCAAACATCGCCTTGAAAGCTGCAATAAATATTTCATTTCCCAACAATTAAAATAGTATCCGATGTGATAAATAATATCTTCATCCCCATATGTGAAGACATACACTATTCTGTCAACCACGTTTTGACACTGGCACACGCAAGCAATCACAAAAGCAGCCATACTAATTTTCGAAAATAACGTTGGTGGAGGTTTTTTCGATCAACGGCCAGTTAAAACAAATGGATGAAAGTCCATGAAAGAGATTTCGGCGATTTTAATTTCTGTACCATGTACCGAGCTAATAAACTGGCATACACGGTGAAATAATGTTTTTACCAACGATAACTGAGGAAACCACGTTCTGCGATTACCACCCAGAGGTGCAAACCAATCCATTGGTCTTTTTCACGGTAACGATAAGGCTGCCCAGAATGAGTAGTTGGCAGGGGTCAGCGCTTTCAAATCCTCAAGGCGTTTGGGTTCCTGGTCAACAGAGGTAAGGCATCGTAAGGTACTGTGCGTTTTCGGAGGAAGACAGGTTCAGCCGCATGTTTGAGACACAAAGCCGCTTGTGCACGTATGTAGCAGCATCGATCTAAAGCCTTGAATGTGTTCGTCCGCCATGCGCAATTTCTTCGCTGTGAAGGACTGTAATCGATTGCAACTGTATGATCGGTAGCTCCGTCAGGCTCAGTTGTTCAAACCAGTCGATACTGAGTAGACTGGGATTTAAATTTGAGGGGTAGCAGGCTCCATCGATTGTCTTGTTCTTGAAGGTGACACGACAACGCAATTGTCCAGTTAATGGCATTGTACCCCCCAGGCAGTGATGGCGAACTATAATGCGGACTGGACTAACGAGCAGCCAATTGATTTTCACAGGCGATTGAAGGTGATTCTGTTATCCAGATAGAGAGGAGCTGGATGTCCGCTACTCAGTATAGACACAAACTTCCCACATTAGACGACGTCGACTTTGAGAAACAAGCAAGCTGTTGGACCTGAAGAATGGGTTTGACTGAGGTGAGCGAGGCCGCTTGTCAGTTGTACATTGACTGTCTGGCATACATGGTTGGCAATAGCCGTCGTTGTGACCCACCTGTCCGCAACATTGAAAGCGGTGTTGTTTGAAGGGGTAGTAACGCGTGTGGCGTAATGCGTCACAGTACCAACCTGGAGAGGGAGGCTACATCTTGGAAGTAGAGTTCACCGGGTGGTTCTTGGGAGAAGGATTTCGTTGTTGTTTCGGACCCGTGAGTATGCTGAAGGGGCCTGGGACTGAGCAGAGTTCTGGACAAGGACAATGTCATGTTTCAGATCGAGCAGTTGATTGTCTTCAGTAGCGATGACTTGAAGGGTAAATGACCTGTCTTTTTTGATCATATTGAGCGGGCTTGTACGAAGTTCAGCATCACTGGGGGTTGGAAGCCGCAGATGCATATCAAGCGCTTGAACTGGTCCTCTGTCGAGGAGGGTTGCCTTGACCTTTCGCGTTTGCGAGGCACGATGCCAGCAAGGTCACCAGAGTTTCTTTTGGTCAGCCTGAGGTAGTGGTACCGTAAGTTGCATAGAAATGACTGGTCACAGAATATATGCGACAGAATATTGATAGTCTTGTTGAAGTCAGTTGTCGCGTTGGCTCTTGGGCAAGGTGAAGTTGGGACAAAGCTCATGTTGCGCAGAGGGGGCTGGAATTACCACCAACCATCCTGATTGGTAAATTCGATTCGAAACAGGCCATCGTACCGACGGAGCCAAGGATTGAATTTTACGTTCACTTGCGGGTTGTAGACGAATTCGAAAGGGCCGTTAACAAACTGTGCGAAGATGGTGAACCAATAGGTTGTGAGAGTTGGGCCAGACTCTAACTGGACGAACGCTGGACAAGCATCCCCATAACCTTCATATGTTTTTGACAGCAAAATAACATCGGTATCTTAAATAATACCCGCTGGCAACTGTCACGGCCTTCTTAGAGAGGAAAGCATGAGTAGAGATAGGGCTTCAATCAGTTGCTCGACCAAGTCAACAATATCGTGAAAGGACACGAGAGTCCAAACGCATATACACAGACCTAACTCTCACTACATAGCACCCCCAATAAAAAAGGCAAAGGACGACCTTCAAATCTACTCTATTTTCCGTTCAACCAAATGGCAAAACCGCATTCCACAACTGCTCTATTCATAGCTTTTCGACGGCCTTGTGACTAGGCCACTCAGTGAACCAATGAAAAGCAAGCGCGGAACTTGGATTTTTGGCAGTTTTGGTGGGCGTTCAAATTCCAAAAAAGGAAAAGCCCATTTTCCGTGGTNGTGTAACGCGCAACTGAATCCAGCGAGCGCGCACGGATTGAATTTGAGTTGTGTAACGGGGCGTGCTGCTGTGTTGTCGGTGCCGTCTTACCTTTCGTTTGTGTAAGTCGTGTGCATGGCTTACTGGGCCTTCGGCTCATGTGTGCTCGTATTGTTTCGCTTTTCAGAACTGTTGTTCGAACCCCTACTTCGGAAGAGCGTTGTCCCCTGGTGCGTCCACGTTGCCCGAAGGTTGGTCCGCGAAGTCACGGGCATCCAGAGTAGAGTCGGCTGGCCTGCATGTTACAGCAGTTTTGGTGGGCGTTCAAATTCCAAAAAAGGAAAAGCCCATTTTCCGTGGTAAATGGGGTGGATGCCTGGGGAAAAGTGCCTTTCCCTACACAAATAAATGTCCGTTTTCCGATGCATTATTGAACAGGCTCTAACTGTTCGTACACACGCACTTAAATTTCAGCGATTTGTGCGCGGGTTCGAGGCTGGGGGCCCAATCTACCCGGAAAAAAGCTGCCTCCTCGTTGCATTTCGCGAGATAGATGACAGAATTGTGGAATGGTAGGCCGGAGAAGGAAGACCTAGTATTGTGGAGGGTGGTGGGGTTGAACTCAGTATGTTCGTCCGAGGTGTTCTGACGACCCTCTTTCGAGGCTGCAGGCACGTCATCACCGCCCATGAGTACGTCGACGACCCCACAGTACGCTTGACCAGCATTCTTGGTGTCACAACTTGTGACCTGCGCACCTCCGCTAACTTCCGCTTCATGTAAGGGTGTTTGGGGGGTTTTCACCCACGAAAAAATTAATTTCTTCGTCTGCTGGGTGCGGGATTTGAAAGGGGGTAATGCGGCGTTGTTGTTGGGCCAGTGATAGAAATACCCGGTAGGGCTTGCCAAAGAAGTAATTTTTGGGTCGCAGAGGGTGACCCCAGCAGGCAACTGTCGTTCCGAATTCTTTGGAGGGATAATTTTCTGTGGGGCCGTTTTCTTTGATATTCGACCATGGCTACAGTTACATGGTCAGGGCACAGTAAAATATATGCGACATACAACGTCAGGTACAATGTAACGGGTATTAACTGAGTGTGTACGACCTCCGACAATCTGATGCTTCTTTAAAGAAGCATAACTCTTATGAAACTGAGAAATACTTTCGTAATAAGTCCGCCCACATTTGATGTTTTTAGAGGACACTACGAAACGTTACAGACAGAAATCAGTGAGGTGGTTCACTTCGAACCGTCTCTAACAATACTCAAGATCCTTGGATAAACGCATTGGGCGCTCAGAAAAACCGTACTATGGATTTTGTGATGTAACCCTGTCCTAAGAACCAGTCAGGACCATGTGCAATAATCCTACGCCGTGATATTCCGGGTAGGTAATCCTGACGACGGCTATTTTTCCTGTTCTTCACTCCCTTGCTAACCTGATCAGTCGACCGTGCTTAGAAATCGGTGCATAATACGGCGGTCTAGGAACCACCCTTTTAACTTGTAAATACGGCATAGCCGACTGTAGTGTATGATTGGAAACTTCTCACCGCATGTCTGTCTGTTCCTTAGCACGTTATCTCTGCCAACCCTGTGTTTAGTTTAAAAGCCCACTCTGTTCGTCATTTTACGTACCATTCCAGATACGGCGTCTGCTTAAGCGGTTGCGCGAAAATTTCCGCTTTTCATTGCTATTGCGCCTGGGTATATAACTACGCATGGTGATGCGAGCTCTCAATAGCTTCTGATTCCCACTTCTTTTACCAATTCGCCGGTTGATCCAGTATGGTCCGGCGTATCCGTGGATTCCAACATCTAATTCTCGCACACAGTGGATCTAAACACTGTCAAAATACTCAAATATGAACACGGAGCCAAAATGTGATGAAAACAAAAGGAAATGACACAATAGTTCGTGAAGGTGCGTTGGTTTAGAAATTCCACTACATTGAACGAGGTATCCAACGGATACGATTCGTATTATTGCTCCTAAGAGATTTCTGCTGAAATACATGGTTGGTTTCGTTGGTATTTAACCCTATTGAAACCTGTACTCGAGTGACACGGAACTCAGGGAAAACGCACGGCTCACGACCTCGGATGTGAATTTTGAATTCTTGATTATCGAGTCACTCGATTAACTTGGTTTAAACATGGAGTGTACAAGTGAGTTAGATAAGAGCAAAGAGAGCGAACACTAAAAATTATAAAGTACAAAATGCTGTACAGAACGCTGCACACTCTAAACTCTTTTAAAACTTCTGAGGGTCTGACCTTCCGAAAGAAGTGGCACTGCATCTTCCGGAGCACTCTCATCACAAACGCCATCTTACCTCAGGTGTAATACTATTTCAGCCTGACGAGCCGGATTAACGGAAATCGGCTAATCAGTTCGTTTTAGTCATATTTGATGTCTAGAAAGCTCCGCTTGAGCTGACTAGTTCCCCCGTGAATTCTGTGGAGGTACAATATACTTTGCAGTGCGAAGCTGATGTTCAATTTTTTTTACTAACCACCATTAACTGCATTCGGCCTAACGCTCTCAGCTTGCGTAACGTGCTAGTTGAGCCTCGTGAACTTTGCTCTTGTACAAGGTCCTGTATAGTTGCAGTCACAGAACTCCGGTTCGCTAATCGTTACCTTGATTCAGAGCTGTACACTAGACATGCTGCTTCTCCGTGCAGACAGAATGGAGGTGAAAATTACGGAGCAACTGTATATGTTCACACATCGTCACAGGCCTTCTAACGTGGCAATCCAGCACTTAGCGCTATTCCTGAAGCAGTCTGGTTCGATTCATTTAACTGATTCGGATTGTTGTTTGGTGGGGTTTGTTTGTCGTTCTCTCTCTTCACGTCACAATATGGACGGTTTGCTTTCGGGTGGAATTGAGATTTTGACCTTCATGGGCTTGTCTGATACTCTCTTAATGAGCTGTTTTCATCTCCCGGGAATAAATTTCCCAGCCCTTCTTACATGGGGCCTGCGGACTACATATCAGTGTTCTTCGTCAGTGGTGTTAAGACATCGGGTTTCGCAGTACATGTGTCAGGCTTCGCGCGTTAGCGAGAGGGCCAGAATCCTTTTCTGGACTGTAATTATGCTAACGAGGACCTAATGGTCAATAATCTTTAAGCACCCGTGCCACTAGGCTCAAGCGATTTGCTCTGTAGCACCTCCGTAGCTACCAAGAACCACAGAAACTTTCGTAAGACTGTTGTTCTGCTGCGTTCCTAATTTACCTCATACGGTGGTCGGCTGCACTTTCACTTTGTCGATTTACTGTTTACGGAAGTCTCTCTGCCCTTCCCACAGCCGTTAATGAATCTAAAGCATTATCGGCCATGAATCGTAACAAGCCACTATGTCATGTACGTTGTCGTACCTTAAAGTTATTCCCGAATGAACGACGCTGATGGAGTAGCTATCGATTCTCCAGACTGCAACAAGACCAGAAAGAGCGTACACTCATTCGTAACTGATGTGCCTCGTTTATTCGCGAAGGTCGACTTCGGTATCGGCAGATCTCCACAAAACGCTTCGTTGCCGGCCGGAAAGGTTTGTTTTGGTTTGCACTGGCAGCTTGTAAAGCTAAGGTGAAGTGCCCTCCGTCTCCTCAGTCTGACAGGACCCACAAACTTCGATTCTGAATCTGCCAGTATTTTTGCTGAGTTGTACAACAGTATTTCTGTGCACACACTATCCTTTCAGGTATCCTCCGTCATCAAAGTTGAAGGCATAAGCATTCTGAACATTTCTTATCTCGTTGTTCTGGATGAACTTCGGTGCCTTAAAGACTGTTCTCTCGGTCCACATGGTGTTCCTCCGAAAGCCCTTCGCGAAGCGACCGAACAATTTGTCGAGCCCCTTAGCTTGCTGTTCACTTACCCTTGTGCCAAAGAAACAATACTCAGTGCTTGGAAATTTGTGAATATCACCCATGTCTTCTAGGGTGGCAGACGAATTCCCAATGTTTGTCGCTCAATAACCTTGCCCTTTAGTGCCTCTAAAGAACTGGAAGTACTGGTGTACAACTCACTTGATAGCTCTTTTTTTACTTCCTATGCAAATTGCAGCACGGCGTTTAAAAGGTACGTTTGTCTACCAAGAAGCTTGTGCTAGCCACTGACAAGTAGACAATTACTGTCGCCCAGGGTATCAGGGTAGGTGTTTGTCTTGAATTCACCAAAGCCGTCGTCATTCACGCTGTTCTGCTTGGTAAACTACTTTGCTATGGAGTGCAAGGTTATATTCCTTGGTGGATGGAGTCTTACCTCACCACTCGACATCATATGGTGCGCCTAAACTGAATTTCTGCCTGCTAAACAGGTTACAGCGGTATTCTTCAAGGTTCTGTTCTTGGCCCACTCGTATTCACCATTTTTACACATGGTCCCCTCAATTCGATCTTGTGTCTGTTGTTGCTGTTCATAGATGATTTCAAAATTTGGCATACCAACAGAATTCCCTTAAAGGTCTGTGACTAGTCCCAGTTAGGGGAACTTGCCTTTATTGCTGGAAATTGCAGTTGCGCGCATCCGTCGCCCGACATATACCATCCACTGTCTTAACGAAATAACTCTTCATACGGTCCTGGCTGAGAAGGATCTGGGCACATCGGCCTCTCATACCCTTTCCAGCTCGCCGAACGTCTTTACGAATGTAAAAGACGGCTACTAATCTCCTAACGCTACTCAAGAAGTTTTTCGGCCGATTTTGTCGTCATTGTTTTAAGCTACTCTGAAACATTTCCATTCGTCCGCGCCTCAGAAATGGAACTGTGATGTGACCACCATCTTTTCTTTAAGAGGGCAAGATACTTCTCGAGCGCTTGCAACCCTATGCCACCATTACAGTTTGGGGCTTCAAAGCTGAGTTGTATGAAGGTAAATTGTCAGCTTTGAGTCTATGCTCTTCAAAGCTCCGCCGGCTGAGTTTTGACCTTATCTTTGCTTTTTCAGTTCTTACATCAGTTAGCCATCCCTGTAGTTCCATGTCCAGCATTGTCCGAAACAATTCGCCCAGAGACCACCCTCCCGACGTAGAGGTCAAATATAGCCGGTTAGAGTGTCACCGTAGCTTCCTATTGCAAGTTTGTAAGGTGTGGAATATTCTTTCTAACTCTGTGGTTTCCGCTCGTTCTACTTCTATTTTCAAGGCTCACTTCGACAACTACTTCGTCTTAGTTCAGACACTGCACCTGTTTTTCATGTTCCAGGTACCGCTACCGCTTTGCGATTCTGCGTTTGGAGATACGGAATCCTCCAAAGCCTTCACTTCCCACTTTTGTCACCAATTACTTGATTAATTGAAAGTGAGCGTGTATGAACTACGTCAGGTAAACAAACCCACAATGGACTCAGATTCACCACATAGCCGTCAGCTATCGGTGGCTTGACCGCTATGAAGATTGCAGTTCAGTGTGGAGCACCTGTGTGAATTTTGATCATGCACTGACATATGCCAAGTTCGCGTTGTACGTTGATGGAAGGCCAGTTGGTCGTCACAAATCGACGTACTGAAACTAGAAGCAACACAAGCGCTGTGCACCTAACGGAACACACTTGTCTGTCATCTTGGATCACACTCACCAGACGAAGTTGTAGCACACTAAGCACAGATATAGCATAAATCTAATGCATAAATACCCAAATGTAGTACTGCCCCGTGACACTGCTGCTCGTTCGGCAGCCAGCTGCTCAGTCTCTGCAATCAATAGAAATTCGTGACGCTTGCCGGAATATTCCATCTGGCAGCGAGTACAGTTCAGTTCTCAAGGCTGCTCGTTTGGAAGCAACCATGAGATAACCGCCTGTTGGAAACAAAGCGCTATCGAAATGGAACAGACCGCTCCTAACGGGGACTACTAAGAGCTCTCCCATCTCATCCGACCAACGAGTAGAAAGAAGCCAGGTGTAAGCGAGATATTCTTCGAAGCCAGTGATGAGCTTGTTCACGAACTGCGATGACGTTTAAGACGCTACCCGATCACTTTCAACAGCAGTTCGACTGGCCACTCACCCGAAGACTAGGCCTTTGGGCTCTACCTGTGTTCGTTGGTCTGTTGACGTTTATCCGCCCTCAGAAACAAGTTTCTCGAGATCAAGTTTCCGAAACGTCACAAGGCACTCGGTTCAGACGAACTCCCCCCTGCTATTTTCATAGATGGAGGTCCAGCCTTAGTTATAGGTCTAATGGCTTTGCTTCAGGAGATTTGGATCAATAAAGTCGTTCCGAAGAACAGAGTTTTGACTAACATCATCCCAATTTTCAAAAGGGGCCCGCTTTTTGTGTGCAAATTATCGACGGACTAGCCTGATTCCAGCTGTGTGTGAGTTACATGCAGCCGTTGCACTTCACGGTCTAAGCGAGACGCGCGAACGACATATCCGTGAGGAGCAAACCGGGGTTCGCCCCGGCCGTAGCAGCATTGATCAAATCTTCACACTTCACCAGGTAATTCAACTCCGCCATTCGTATGAAAGACCAACAGATGTTATCTTTTTGTACATTAAAGGGGTCTTTGACCCAGTTGAAGGGACTGTACTCTCATACTGCTTATCAAGGAAGGATGGATCCTAGATGCTCGTGAGCATCCTGAAAGCAATTCATTGTCAACCCTCGGGCTTATGGCAGCATATCACCGGCCTTTAACGGCTCCGGTGGGTTGCGATAAGTTTTTCCAGCCTCCTTTCTATTTAAATTTGGGTGTACCGTGACAGACTGTCAATACGATACTGTGGAATTGTTCCGACACATTTGGTTTCGAGTTACAGAGTACGCAGACGACATCACCCTAATCTTCGGGGGCTCGTAGGGGGCCCAGAACATTGTGGACATTGAAGATTTCAGTTCGTCAGTTTGTTATGGCCTTGCACCTAGTAGGTGCAAGGTGCTGTTGCAAGATTGGCAGGACTGTGTGCCTGCTTTTGTTCTTGGTGATGAGCAGTTGGAATTAGTCAAGAGGCTTGTGTATCGTAGGAGTTGTATCGGCGCTGATAGAATGTCTGCTGAGACAACAAATCACACGGCAAAGTTTCAGATGGCGTTTGCCAAAGTGCTCCATCTGTAGCGTTGGCATGACCCCAGTCTGTGAAAGACGGCATCTGCAATGCCACCGTTGGAACTGTCCTACTCTATGGCTGCGCACAGAGGATGCTCGCAGAATATCTGTTTTCGACCCTCGGTATTGCCAGGGCGGTTGCAGCGTGTACTAGAAATACCGTGTTGGCATTGACGAAGTTTGCCGACGTGTCTTCGGAACAGGTAGATTCTGTCGACCCTTATATTGGGAAAAGCATTTTTCCCCAAAACTCGCTATATTTCCCAGGGGAAATGGATGCTCCCATTTTGATAACTCGAATGCCCGCCATCATTCTGGAAGATTCGAGTTCGCGCGCTTGCTTCTGATTGCCCGTTCAGTGTCCTAGGACCAAGGCCACCGAAAACCTATAAATACAGCCGTTTTGAGCCATTGTTTTGCCTTCGGGCTGAGCAGCAAATTAAGCTCGTTTGAAGGCCGTCTTTTTCCTTTCTTGTTGGGGGGGGGGTTGTTCTAAGTTGCGAGAGTTGGGTCCGAGTACTTGCGTTCCCATTATTCTTATCGTTTGCGATATCGTTGCGTTTCATTCGTGATCGAGATACTGTTTGCGGTCTTCCTGTCCGTTCTTGCCTTCTTCTCTCAGGGGGTCGTAACACCTTAAGCATATTGATCTCGCCTCACAGGCTTCGTTGACTTGGCCATATCTTACGATTGCGAAATCACCACCTACCACATCGTGCCTTGTTTACGAATGGTGAGTTAGGTCGGAAGCCGCAGTCTGGTGGCCAGCGTGTAATTCAGGCTAGGGGTACGAAGGCACTCACTTTGATGCTTGCTTTAGAAGGTTGTTTCCGGCTCTGTCACATTAAAACACCATCATTGTCAGCAACAACCAAGAGCGTGACCAAAAGGTATTGCCGCTCGGGCTCTTGATCACCCCAACATTGACATGGGATATCCTAGAAGAAAAATGTGGAAATCAGTGAACGAAGACTAAGCAGATGGACTATAAATGATATGGATGCAGGTACGTCATTGATTCCGTCATACCGCGATCTCAAGTAGCGTTTCTAACCAGCGATTTTGGTGGTCACGATGACTTTACCCGGGCATGCGACATCTGCCCGAGTTGCTCAGTGAAACAGTCAAGATCTTCATGCTTCGTGGCCACATTGTTGCCCCACCACCACGTGGTTTCACCCAGCCGTTGGTGGTCTCAGTATATAATGCCCGGTACGGTATACGACTAGCTGGCATACGGAGTACGTGACCCTGTCATCATAGGCTGTGTAACATTAGTTGGTCAAATGATCGCGTATCTTGAGCGTCCTGGAATACGTGCAGGTGAACGGCTGTGTTGCTCATGCGATCAGTCCATTTAATGTGAGCTAATTGGCGGAGATAACGATGGTTGAAATTTTCGTTGCGAACAGGCTACATTCTTGAACAGATAATACACAAACTTTATAAACTTATTCTTTCAGCGACAACCGAACGTCTTTTCAAAGCTAAAGATGACACAAGCTGGCAAAGGCAACTCTTGCCTTTACCGTCCTCGCTGATATCTCATCGGCTGACGTTATAGTGATATCCAATTGTGAACTGCCCACAGTCTCAAGCGGGTTGTATGCAATGAAGTAAGCAAGAGTGGAAATGCTCCAATCTTGAAGGTGAGGATTGCACTCCATATAAACCAGCCCGGTCACTCACTTTGTTCAGCCTGGTCTGCATGTCTTCGGCAGAAGGGCAGTGCCATCCGCATACTTCAGGTCGGTCAACCGAGCACCAGGAGGAAGCTCAACACCCACTGGATTCTCCGAGCGCTCTTTCCAAAATGTCGCACATGACGAATTTGAACAAGAAGGAAATCGGATACCCTCGGCGATCACCACTAGAAGCGGTGAACGTCCGAGACATTTGTGCATAAACTCTCACCTTGCTTGTTGAATGAGCATACAGTGTTCTCGACAGGATTCGTATTTCCCTGATACTCCCTTGCGAGAAAGACAGTTCCGGGAATGTCACGAGCATCCGAATAGGAAGCAGTCCTTAAGTGTAAAACCAATACGGCCATAGGTTGTCTACAGAAGTGCCGATATTCCAAGACCCGCCGCAGGATAAAAGTGTGTTCAACACACCCTGGAGCGGATCTCAATCCTGCCTGCTCTTCGCATACTTGACTTTCTGTGGGTTTAGTGAACCAACGTAAAATGGACGCAACAGGCGCTAGACTGATACCTCTGGTTGTCATATAGACTTCCACCTCCCTTCTTGGAAACAAGGATTACTGTTGATAGGCACCACTCACTTGGTACCTCTTTAGTTTTCCAAATCCTCTTGGAGGGCTTCGTCAGTTCTGATGTCAACCTTTCTCCGTCATCCTTGAAAAAAGGAAAGGGGGAGATCTGGTTCAGGAGCCCTGTCATGCTTCAATAACTTCGGCTCAAGAGTCACTTCTGCTTCCGATGATGGACCGTCTGAAACGCAACAACTGTCCATTCGTCCATATGTTATGGTTGAGGCCCACCTGTCAGGTCGACGCGATTGACTGATGATAAGCGAACCACATTTTTCGTATATGGTCTAACTTACATCGACCCGACGGCTAGTAAAACCGTGAACTAGGGAAGAAAGCCTGTTATTCCCAGGTAAACGGGCGCTTTCCATCTCTTCCGACTGTTTGACTGAGTGGTGCTCACGGTATTTACATAAGCTTTTAGTCAGTTTGCATTTAGGTTCCCGACGGTCATCTTATTCCGAACCAGATGGAGTAGAGTGACGCTTGTTTGTGAGGTTTGTCAACGTGAATGGAATCCAGTATTATCGCAGCCGAACAGCTGCTTTGGGCCACATCTCTTCACAGCATGCTTTTGCAGCTGCTGCGATTTGTCCCCAGCGTTCGTCAGCATCTCTCACCTGACTCAAACTGGATAACTTGTTCACCAGCGCTTCCGCATAAGCACTTTTTACATTGTCCGCACACGAATGCCATTTAAGTTTTTTGCATTTACGAACGCACAAACCTTTGGAAAATGGTTAAACAAAACGGGCACGTACACCGTTATCTGGGTCAATTGTTACTTGTCAGAACAGTTTGTTGACTGACTTGTACAGTGCGGACATTGAAGGCATTGATGTTTACCGGTTGTCTTGGCTTCAGGAAACTGTCACCCTAACACACGTGGAAGGCAGAAAACTTGGGGAGCAAAGTAGAATGAGAAAGTCGTGATGAGTGAATAATGTCATTTTCGACACTCCCTGGTCGTCTGTGCCATAGAAGGGGATTGACTTGAGGGACCCCACCCCGAGTGTCTGACTCGAAAGCCTGACCTGCGAAAAACGGTTTTCTTTGGGGGTACCCTAGCCGGAGTCAATAACTCAAGGGTCTGAATCACTTGGCGGTGAGTAAGGACAGCCAAATGTTCATCTCAGCTGGCTTAACGTCACAGAGACGGCTGCACTCTTTGGGAACTGGACATTTCAACTACTGTTAAATGGAATATTTACGGTGAACAGATTTACCACACTTCGAGGAGACGTCATGTAAATAACGGCGTTGTACACCGATTCCTTACCATTCCTAGCAAGTTCCTCGGGCACTCAGTCCAGATCATGTTTAGTCTGACTAGTAGCACTGCGCTGAGACCGTACCCCCAGATTTGAGATTCAGTGAGGTAGGCCTGAGTTCAGTGATAGCTTTTTGTCACGGCGTGTTTGTAGGACTTGGGCTGCCTTCGTGAGAGGTTTTCAATGGTATCCCCTGTTCTCTCGTCGGTCAAACTTCCGTCTCAGATACTTTAAGTGGAGCCTCTCAGATCAAACTTCTGCATCATATAGGTCCGTGAAGTATTAGAAGTTATCCTTCACTTCACGGTGACATTACTTGGTCATTTTCACTTTTCCGTCTGTCAGCAGTTATCTTCCCTTTTAAAAAGAGGTCGAAGTCTGTAGGTTTCCACTGAATCCAAGTTACCCACCAACCCTATATAACGTAGCCTCACCAAACCCAAAGAGAGCCAAATGCTTGGAGAAGAAGTAGAGATCCGATCAGGTCGGGAGCACACTGTTCACCTTTCTACTCTTCGACGGGTCTTAGAAGATCTGCCCGACCTATACTGCTACCTTGACGAGGTGATCGGGCTTGTGTACTGTTTTGATCCGGCGGGATATGCTGACTTGGACTCCAGTCCTTCCAGGTGCAACCTTGTCAGACAGGCTAAAGGGGAGCAGTCAAACAAAAGGCTGTTACACTCATAGGATTATATGCCGCACTAGTGACCGCGTAGGAATGCTTAGGTAGTGAGGCACGATTCTGTGGGCATACAGCAGAACTGGTTTTGTAGTTGTGGCACTGCTGTCTTCCGTATCAGGAAGAAGGGGGTTAGAAAAGGTACCCTCAAACAAAGAGCACTCCGATCGCCCAACGGTTGACTGTGACCGCCGGCGTATTATCCAATCTGGTCGAAAAACATCAAATGTCTCTCCGCTAATTGGCCCACATTAAGTGGACTAATCGCGTGATCAACGCGGTAATTCGCCGACGCGTATTCCAGAACGCTCGGGATGCGCGATCAATTGGTCAACTAATTATGTTGCACAGCTTGCGATGGTTGGGTCACGTGCTCCGTATGCCAGCTGAGCGTTTACCGTACCGGGCATTATACACTGAGGCCATCAACAGTTGAGTAAAACCGCGTAGTGGTCAAGCAACAACGTGGTCACGAAATATGAAGACCTTGACTGTTCCACTGAGCAAAGTGGACAGGCGTCGTCTGCCTGGATGAGATCCTCTTTATCACTCAAACCGCCTGTTAAATACTTTATCCGAGATGGGAATGTGTTGCAGTCAATGGCGTATCTGTATTCATACCATTTCTAGTTCTCCCGCTTAGTCTTCTTTTAGTATTTGTCGACCTTCGTAGTAAAGTTTCCTTCTAGGATATTCCACGTCACTATTGAGGTGAACGGCGGCCCGAGCCACAGTGCCTTTGGTCAGGCTCATGGCTGTTATGATGATGATGAGAAGATCGGCAGTCGACGGTTATATCATTTTTATATTTGAGGATTACTTTTGATTCATTTGTTTGTAGCGTTCTCTGGAACTGTCCGCTCCCTAAAGAGGTTGCAGTGAAATTCGTGAGTTTGGTGGAATCATTACATACTCATTGTGCATGCAGGGTGAGAATTTATAGGCAACTGTCTCGGGTGTTTATTGCTCCCAGTGCTGTTTGCCAGAAATGTCAGATTTTTCCCGTCCTTTCCACCTTTCTCGTATTCTCAGGTTGAACATCACTCACAGTCGATGGCAGCCTTCGTATTCATAGAATTTCCAGCCATCCTCTTTCGAAAAGAACCACTAGACTGGAGTTTCGCTCTCATTGGAGTTCGTCACCAACAGATGGTCGCCTAGAATCAACTGAACGCATAAACCAAATGAGTCTGCCGTTGTTCCCTCAGACAAAAGCAATTCCCATTTCCTTAACTTTTTCCATTAGCCAAGCCTCACGATCGGTGGTCAGGCTACGCTTCAGTTACTCACGAATATCTAGACTTGTTATATGAACTGCCAGAAAAAAGGTTGTTTCCGGTGTGTTTCAACTCTAGGGATTCCTCTGAGATATCCAATTTTCCTTAAACCCACGAGCCCCGTGCCGCACGTCACAGTGTCTGCTCCCTGAATGGCCTTGCGACTGGAGTCCACCGGTTATCGGGGTCTTTGAGTTGAGAATTGCTAAACCTGCTTTCTAGGCTAGTTTGATACTTTTGCCTTAACGACGGCATAGCCAATTTCTCAACAACCAGCCGTTGTTGTCGGTAGGGTAGTTGCGTAGCAAAAATTAAGAACAACACGGCGGCGTACCAACGCATGATCCGAACACAAATTTGTGCTCCAAAAAGAACAACAGTCTTGAGAGGATCCCCGCCATATGTAACCAACAGCTATCTGGTCTATCTGAGTCCAGACCTGATTCGGAGAGGGCGGACACCCAGTATAACAATGAGACGCTCGATGTCCAACACTAGTGCTGGCTAATGCATAACAGGCGGTTTCGTTGTGAGTAATACACTACTCACAAGTAGTGTGTTACCAACAAGCGACATTCAGGAACAAAAGGACAAGCCCCGAACACGACGGACAAGAAGAGACTATGGGAACAATGTGTATATGCTGCGTGAGAACTTTCACCAAGGCGAATGACAACGTACTGTCACCCAATGCATGTGAGTGCATGTCTGTCGTGCAAATGAGTGCACGTGTTTGTGGTTTAGATTTTGACATGATCCGTACGGAAGTTTGCGCAATAAACCAACTCGTTGGCCAAGCGTCTTTGCGGACACAACTGGTGCCGTGACGAACGGGAGGATGAAGATTCCCTAGCAACAGCCGTTCGGAGATGGAGACGTCCGGACGTTCCTGGAGGACTTGAAGGACGTGGCCGAAGTGGTCGGAGTCAAGACCGACCTGGGAAGCTGGCTGCTCTGTGGACGCTGGTAAAGGGCAGGGCGAAGGCGGTGTTGGACGCAGCGCGAAGAGGCCCAGCGAAGATGGAGTGGGCCGCTGCGAAGGAGGCGCTGGTGGCTGCGTTTGACAGCCCGACCGACCGCCAGGAGGCCATGCGGCGGTTTCAGGCGGTCAGGCTTGGACAAGGAGCGAACCCATCCGTGTTTGCCGCCACTCTGCAAGGTTTGCTGGACAGGGCTCTGCCAGAACTGAAGGTCTCCCGATGGCGGTTCGCGACCGAATCCGTATTGCCCATGTTGCCCGGCCGATGGACTCTGACGAGCTTGTGAAGGTGACTCGGGAGTTGGCTGTAATGTCCGTGGCCTCAGCGGATGCAAACAGCAATACGGACAGGAATACACTGGAGGAAATGCAAAAGGCAATGGCGCAACTCGCAGCGGATGTAGCTGCCTTGAGAACAGCAGCACGGAAGAACGATCAACCAGGAGGCTGCTTCATCTGTGGAAAAAAGGACTTTGGAAGAAGGATTGCCCAATCCGGCGGTCGCAGAGGTTTAAAAATAAAGTGTTTCGTGATTGTTCTTTTTGTTGGGCGGGTGAACTATTAATGAGAGCGATTGAGAAGGGGGCCGTACATACAAGGGTTGAAGTTGACGGAGAAGTAGAACTGTGCTTAGTCGATACAGGGGCGGCTATTTTATTGATTGTTCGTGCAGAAAAGCAAAACCTAGAATCGACATCCATGATGGAGGTCACAGTTTACTGGTTGACGGTGTGAAAGAATGTGGGGTACGTATCGGCGGCCATATCGTAAAGCACCATTTCATTGTGTCCCCAGAAACCAGGCAAACGATACTCGGAGCCGATTTCCTCGCCGCAACAGATGCCGTAATTGACTTGAAGCTCAAAAACTAAACCACAAACACGTGCACTCATTTGCACGACAGACATGCACTCACATACATTGGGTGACAGTACGTTGTCATTCGCCTTGGTGAAAGTTCTCACGCAGCATGTACACATTGTTCCCATAGTCTCTTCTTGTCCGTCATGTTCGGGGCTTGTCCTTTTGTTCCTGAATGTCGCTTGTGGGTAATACGCTACTTGTGAGTAGTGTATTACTCACAACGAATCTGCCTGTTGTACAACACTGAGAATAGTTTGTGCTCAGCACATAGCTGCAACAATCGCCCGCCATTTTCCGAGCTATGTGATACTATCTCAAACCTGCCACCTAAAGGAGATTGGGCCCCACCAATAGGGCCGGGCTGGGTGTTCACACCTCCAGTCAGAATGACTATATCAGAACCACGTGTCGACCGAACTGGAGCGGCTAGGTCCGAGTAGAACGTGTCCTTGATGTCGGCGCCACTACCGTCAGTGGGGTCGTAGGGAGACACAGTGAAAAGATTTCTGGAACTGGTCTTAGTAGAGCGTGCCGAGCAGATAGCAAAAGGTTTACTGTTAACAGGAATCCAATCTACTAATGCGGCTTCAGCCGTCGTGTTGGAGACTTTACCTACTGCAGCCTGACCGGTAGCGGCTACCGTGCAGTGTTTAACAACCATTACGATTCTACTCTTATCGAGTGTTAATCGTATTAACGGCTTCGTAGAATCGTGCCAGGTTTATTACTTTGCTCTTCATTCTGGCCGCAAACTATTATCGTCTAGGTGGGGAATGTTAAGTGAGATAGCTTCCGCTCTGATAACCTGATGAATAACACTTTGTAGACGTGGTACACCGTTCGGTACACTAAGTGGAATACGAAAAAACTGGAAAATATTCTTACTTGGCTCGGATGCATTTAAAGCTTCTTGGTTGTTACTTGATAATGAACATTCGTCAAATCAATAGTACTGAAAACATCATAGATCGAGATCTTTGCAACCATTTCATTGATTTTTGGAAGTCACTATGCATTTGAAAGCCCGAAGTAGTGCACATTTTGATTAGTTAACCGTGCCACTCCTCTGTCATTCGTTAGTTGTAACTAAAACCCGAGCATGCCAGAGGGTGTTGAAAGGCTCGATGAAACGCCCCCTAGTAAGACTTTCGGATTGTTACTTGACAAAACTTTCATCTGGAGCAAAATGTCAATGCGCTTTAGCGGCGATCGGAGTGCTGATTTGCAACAGGTTGGCGGAAAGGTGTAGTGGATCATTGTGTGCAGAGACAAGATTATACAATGAAAGTGATTCGTTTCTGCCTCCAAACCGGATTTCTCACTGTTTTTTACAGACGTAAAAAGTCATGCTATGATTGTACCTCAGCACACAAATTTATCAACACTGAAAGTTTGCATAATTCACAATCCAAGACGTCTCAGACGACAGACAAGCACTTCTTTGAGACTTGAGGGTTGCATATACATGGGGACAGTGATGGCTGTACTATCTTACGGCAGCAAAAAGTGGCAGCTCAGGGTAGAAGACGTGGACCGTCTCTAGATATCTGACCATCGGTCATTTGCGTTCAGTCACTCGTATCGGGTGGCACCAACAAGTCAGCAACGAGGTTAGGAGGAGGGTAGTTGGTACTGATTGTTGAAGGATGTTTTTATGCAATCCTTACATTTGCACAGACTTAGATGGTTAGGCTATGTATTGAAGGTGCTAGCTAGTTATCTGTCACACTGAACACTCATTGTCGATGCTGTGGCCGACTGACGTGTGATGTGAGGTGGACAGATGATTATCTGGCATAATGAAATGAAAATGTTTGCGAAAGGGTTGTTCACTGTGGATCGAGCTCGTCTCCCAAGCTGAGAACCTCACGACTCAGAGTCTGTGGCTGGAAACCTTAGGTGAGAGAGCGGCTAATTGTTCTCAGTGGCTTGAATGTTGTCGTCGTTTGTCCGAATGGTATGTTAAGCAATTGGACTTAATGACGCGGGGTAATGAAAGCGATAAGAAAGCTGTCTTGCAGATGACGCCTTGCGTTCATTTACAACCCGCTTGTGTGTTTGCATGGTGTAAGCACCTTAACGCTGAATGTTTCAATATAGACGCAGCCATTTTTAGTAGTTGAGTCTCTTCCCCTCTCATTTTTCCTCTTTTTCTGTACAGGGTTTGCTTTTTGTTCATGGTTGTATTGCAGTTAAGCACCAGTGAGAATCACTGATGTATTGCTGTCCAAGGTAATAATGATGGGTTCGATACAACCGGTGAATTACCGCATATACGCAAGCGCCACATACGTTGTAACGGTCGCACCACTTTCATCCATTCCATTATTTCTTATGGGTAGCATCACGCAAGCTGATCGAGTGTGCTTGAAAGTGTTTTTATCGGTAATGTGTTTTTTACGGCATAATAACTAATTGGCAACTACTTAACGGTCGTCTGTTTTGGTTGCGCGATGAAACCATACTGGATAACGGTAATCTGTGGCAACATGTTAACATTTGTTTTCAAGGTAAATGTCTGCTTGCACGCTTAGCTTAGGGTCTCTGTAATTGAGATATCTTCGTTTCTCTTTCTTGATGTATTTCCATGTAAGGGATATCAGCATCTAAGTGTGTGAGGTGGAAATCCGACTAGTAGACAGACTTACGGAGCCACTGTAGTGACTGATCGTTTAAGACATTGTAAACGCTTCGACGCGGTCGCAGAGTCATCCTTTAGCTGCGAATGTTCCTTCGAAATACGGTTTGTTTAAACATTCACCATGTGAGCATTTTTGTCTAGACACAGTTGTCTTTCAATAACTCAACCCGATCTCCTTTTACGTTCACCCCCTACCTAGGGCTTTTTCCTGTTTTATGATCGTGTAGTAGTCTAGCGTAAATACGACGATGCTAATGATGATGGTTGCGGTTAAGTAGCCAGTCATAGCCACACAGTAGTAAACGCTTTCATATGTTCCGACCTGGCGTGAAATAGCTCCAAACAAACTTTGAAACTGTTGTAGAGTGTTGGGCGTTTAGTCGTAAAAACTATTGCGCCTACTCATCTTTCATTGTTGTTGTCGCCACTCCGAATGGGTGATCGATAATCGAGTGGTGCATGGGGTTATATGATTTTGCCCCCTCTTTGTCCAGGTTAACTGCAGCATCGTGCTGACAGCGCTAGACCACGTCTCCACGCTCATCAAACACTCGCCAACTCGCCCAGCATATGTGGATTATCAGTATTTACTCATATTTCAGGTGACCACTACTACTACTACCACCACTACTATTACTACTCAATGATCCACATTAGGCTCGTGTCATTTGAGTTTGACGAAATTGACGGCGATGTGAACGAGCTTGTAACACAGTGGCAGACATGAGCGAAAGTGTTAAGGTGGTTGCACATTGAAAAAGTATTCGCTGTAGGCTTTCCGTTAGCTTTTCAATGCCGTTTTTTTGATTGATTTACGTCTCTACAAAAATCGGTTGTTGCAGAGAACTAGCTCTTATGACAGCATTCATTGTATGATGGAAAGCTGTACCTAAACTGTTACGTAACGCATTAGTATCTATTATTGATGGCGTACTTTTATTGGTGGTCATGAGCACTACGTAACATGGGATTATCTTACAATCCTTTAGTGATAGCACGAACATATTTCACTTCCAAATCCGTCCGGTAGTGCTTGGTTGATCGTATGTCATAAATTGTCTCTTTGTTTAGTGCTGACAGTACAGCTTAATTACACTTTTATGTGAAAAAATTTCAGCCTCTTGAAATGGAAATCAGTTCGTTCCATAACCCCACGATTACCAGTGGGTACACTTTCGAAGATTTTTATAAAATGGCAACGTGTATCAAGTTCGACAAGAGAAGCTACTGCACACCATCCTGTGTGTCTGTTCGGATTTTACAAAAACCGGATTCTGTTCATGTACGTGTTTTTGCTCGGCGATCTGAGACGCCATTATTCATTCACCTTTTATATCGAACAGATATCTGAATCCAAATGCGTGCATTGTGTTTCGCTCGATAGTTAATTCAGCTCTCCGTGTTAGATTGTAAAATTACGTGGAGTTACAACGGTGCACACGGATCAGTAGTATGGGTTTTTGGCCTAAGTCGGTAGTGTCAACAGCTACTATTCTTGTGATAGTTATTTCGACCGCTAGATGCTGCGGACGCCCCTGGTAGCCTAGCTGCAACTGTTCGATATATATGTTGCACACCCTCAAAACCTAACCTACTTACTCTAGAAACGATACTTTTCATTTTACTACAGCATAGGCATGAATTTGAACCATGTTTAGCTGGCTGGTTCTGCTGAAATCAAACTGCTTCCTTACCTGCAATGCTTCCAAGGTGACAGCTACCTAGTAGGGTAATGACTGCCTACGTGTTCATTCTATTCATTCCAGTGAATTCTATTTCAAACTAACGAGCCACGATTTTTTTAAACGTTATACTCCATCGTTTGCAGTGACGTCGCTCACACCAAAAGTTGCATTTTCCCATCCCCACTGATGACTTATCCATGTTCTGTTTCGTTCTGCTGAACGTATCCCCTTCACTCTGAAGAATTTCTTTCGGCAAACTCACGACAACACTGCGTATTGTCTTGTTTCCTGAAACTGATAATCATAAAATTTGCATTTTCAGTTCCTTTGTGAATAAGTAGCTTATTTTTAGACTCGGGAATGTCAGGATTTGTCACTGTTTATTACTACGAAGTCGTCATCAATGTAGTGATTTTTGTGTCTGCGTGCCATTAACCATAACCTTTTCGTACCATTCACTCGAACACCTGATAGAGCCCGTTGATTGCTTATTCTTATGTTCAGTTTCCTTGTTGATTCTTCACCTTTAACTTTCGGCACCACCCCTGATTATTTTCAATTTGACCATCATTCACATTTGATCGCAGCCTCCGCATTCAGATAGATTTTCCAGCCAGTCTCTTTCGAAAAGAAGCACTAGACTCGAGTTTCGCTCTTATTAGAGCTCGTCAGTAGTGCATATCCTTGCCACGGCCGGGATTTGAACTCCGGCCATTCCAATCATGAGGCAACCGTGTTGACCACTGCGCCATTGACCTCACATTAGGCACGACCGAATTATCAAATCTGAACGCTCAATCACTCTCGCTTGTGATTAGTCGAACAAATGAACAGGTCCAGGATTAAATTGTCCATAATGGCGGCTGTTCATCTATTATTTCCTCGTTTTTTTAAAAAAAAACTCTGAAAAATCAATAGGAAACTTTACCTCTGCCTGTTTTCGTTTATTAGTTCATTCGTTTTACTAACTGAACTATCTGTATGGAACACACTTTGTGTACTAGGAGCGCAAGGAATTACCACTAAATTAGTTTCGCTGTGATCTTGCTCTGTGATTGTTGCAGACAGACCACCTGAAACCTTACCAGTTTATGCCACCTCATCGATTTGGAACGTTACTAACAACTTTTTTTGTAAGAGTGCTTCAAACAATTTCTGTGTCCCACATCTGTCATCTGCCGTATCGCGAAGGTACTGGGTTACCAGTTGGGATGAGGGTTTGCCGTGTATATATGATTGATCTTGTTCTGCGTCTGTAGGCCCTGGTCAATCCTAATGTGAAAATTCACGTAGGATTTCCATTTCTGATCATCTTTTTCATCATCAGTTAGGGCACATCCAGCAGAATGGTCGGATTAGCAGCGCCACCGTTCGTTAGCGTAGATTTTGGGGGTGCCTCAGTTGCTGGACTCAAAACAGAAGTATTAGAGACGCACGCTCGCTGATTGGAGCAGATGCTGCGTATGCCGACTGTGCATCTGTCTTACAGTGCATCTTCTAATTTGATTGCCAATGGCCAAAGGATGATTGTGGGGGTGATCAGGTGAAGATACCATAAAAGACTGTAAAAGACCTGACTACTCAATTGATAGTGATCAGGAGACGCTGTTTTCTAAGCATCAAGGGACGGGTACCTTTTGTGACGTGCGGTCACCCGTAAGATTATTGACTCCTCTGTATAATTACCCTCTTTTTTCTCATTGCTTGCGTTTTTTGGTCCACGTTATTAATCTGTCTCTCCTTGTGTAACTGTCGTGATTAGCGGTATACTACCTCACGGGGTCCTTAAGTGCAAATCTGATCTGAGAAATGTGTGCATCGTTGGATAACATGTTCCTATCCTTCACTTTCTCTTTGACTTCGAAACCGACGATGTCCTGCACAACGCTCCCAGTGGTCTTATCAATGGTGGTGTGTAACTTATCCCAGGGAGCAGAATCGTGAACGTGGGTACTGCTGATCACCTTGTCTGGTGACAATATACAGGCTGTCAAAGATGCCACAAATAGCTTAACTGTTGAGGTTTCACTATATGAATTGCGCTTTGTGCCATCTAACTGTACAGTACTTCCTCAAGTTTCGCTTTAGCTTGCGCTCGCACTGACACTGGATAGTGACAGTTCGGATTTATTTGGAAGTCTTGTTTACTTCAACCAATTACATCCAAATGTACAGCTCAGCTTGAAACCGAAGCGAGGTGATTATACTGCGTTCCTCGCTGCTGTTATCAAGACCAGTCAACTGCAAGAACACGTGAACCCTTTAATATGCCCATTTTAACAGTTTCGTTCTCACTTATGAGTATAGTGGAAACACGGTTCCACAGAGCTCGTGTACCATGTACTTCCAACAATATCAAATCAGAATAAGCATTGCCCATCAACATTGTCGAAAAAAAAAACTACCTCAAATACTTTCAAGTAGTGTTCATAACTCCGTACAGTTAACGCGGTGCCCACTAGTGCACCGAAAATGAAGGTGTTCCTGAGAGTGCTCTTCAGAAGATTTGATATCGCGACACTCCTCAGACGGGCAACTTGTATTCTACAATGCACTTAGTACGCAGCCACATCACAACTCGGATTCCAGCAGCTCCGGTTAAAAACCTTATATCGCTCTTAACCAGACCAAACAGCGTTGACCTATTCGGATGCCGGCGCTCGACCACTTATATGGACAGAGCAGAGTGATAGTTGCGTCATCGAATAACTACATGTGATATGGGTTGAATGAAAACGGTGTCACGCTATTGGCATAATCAACGCGGAACGGACAGGGGGCTACCTCGATGACACTTCACTTGTTCGGTGCGAAACACAAGATTAATACTGTCGATCATTTCCTATCGTCCATTCAGCTGGCAGCAACCAGCTACTGCGCTTTACAATGGTCCTGCTCATCAAAATACTACACCCCACCCTCTGTATGCAACGCGAATTAATTATTAATCTGTCTTTGCTATGATAGCGGACTCGGACTGACCTGATGCGCGCCTGTGGATGTGCAGCATTATACTCCGTATACGATTTCATCCTTACGTCCATTGGTTAGAAGGTCGGTTTTACTGCGTAGCCATCGTTAACTTCAATATGTACCTGCAAAGTTACAGCAAAAGGTTACTGATACAAAGTTATGTTGTCTCGTGAATTTTTGTTTACCTCGAGAGTTCTGCTACTGCTAGCAACATTATTGGACCGCAGATCTCTTTACTTATCGTCAAGTTCTCGGTGGCACTTGTCAACCTGAGATGCCGACGTGACATCCGTCTTCCCTTGAAAAGTAAAACATAGATGGACACTGTGTTGTTCTAATTTTGTACGGCCTGATTGCTGCGAGTTGATGATGTCCATGGTCTATGTGTTTTGGACAATGGTTGCCTGCGGATCATTGTCTGTGTACGGTGTCACCGTCGTTTGAGCTATGATGGCATACGGTAGCATCCCTTCGTTTTAAGTAGCTTCACTCCAACCATCTTAAATGGCTTGAATGCGTTTTACGAATGCTTTTTCAACGCGTGCTTTAACGTGTCTTGTTCGCTGGTTCTGATTTGGCTGCACTTAAACCATACAATTAGTAACCCGTGTCTCGTCTTAAGGATGTGAAGAGATTTGCATCGTGATAGGTCTTCGTAACTTCTACACACCTTTCCGGCTAAGTTCTAAAAGAACATAAATGTCGGTGCATTGGTACACTGAAGATTAAGACGGTAAGTCACTGTTAATAGCGATAATATTGTTATTTGCTGTAATAGCCGTCTTCAGCTGTCACTAATACTTCCAAAAATGACAAAAACCTTAGCGTTCCAAAATTGGATGCGGTATATAACGGAAAAAATCCTTTTGAATTTCCGATAAAGACCCGACAATAACGATTCGGCAGACTACCCTAGTCACATTGTCCATAGTTTTTCGCGACCGAATTGGACAGCTCCGTGAAGTAGTAAGTTCGTCCATAAAATATTTACCGTCATTTTCCCCCAGATTCCCGCTGACATTTGATAAAACAACCGAATCAGACAGTACACTACTCGTCTGCTTATCAGTTTGCTTCGTCTTCCTAACCCGCTCTGCGGAATCCCTGCGCTGACAATCTGTGTACTCGTTTGTTCTTGTCATATGTAACGGGAGTCGATTGACGCTCACTCTGCGAATTTATTTTCTTCTTCCCCGACAACTGCATCGACCATAGTTCGGATTTTGCTCCTTGGGTTATGGTGATGGCTATTCTGTAACTACAACCATGTCAGACAGTTAGATGAGGAACGATTAGGTTAAGTGCATATTAGTTCTGATGTTTCACTAGTGAACGTTCGTGAAAAGCCCGGGGGATACGATCTTATTGATGCTTAGGAGGACAGTACGGATACTGTCAAACAGTGCGTATTCTGAACATCCATATGCTCTCTGCAGTATCCAGTGTTTTTGTTGCACGTGTTACACAACTAATAACAGTTGCGCGACGGTAATGATGATTCATCAACAGTGTCCCATCCAGTTCAGCGAAGTCACTGAGAGATACTTTTTATGGCATGACAACAGAGCTTGTAATTGGGCGTCATTGATTGTGAAGCATGGCGTCCCTCGTCGATTTGATCTACTCCCTCAAATTTCTGTTACGCAACGCGAATCACCTGTGGGTGTTAATTAGCACATGTGTTTTTATCAAACATGGTTGTTTAACGCTTTTGAGCAAAAGACCTTGCTTGTTAACTTTTAGTATCTTCGTTTATTCCGCCGAATTGATGCAGGCACTCCCTGTTTGCAGATATATTCGCACATTTTTTCAGCAGACTGCTAACAAAACATCTTTCGACACGCTCATTCTCTTCTCCGCTGAAGAATGTGTCGTTCAAACATGATTCATCCTTTACCGGTGCTTTTCCTTAGGTAATCGCATTAACTACGGTTGCAAACGGATCGATGTTTAGATTCGGTGTGTTGCTACGGGCGCCTATTCACTAGTTGCTTCAAACGATGTTAAATTCTAGGGAGCACATTCCGATGTTAATCGTTTATAATACTTCTAATCTTTTCGATCTTGAAAGACCCGCTTGCTTGTAATAACACCCTCAGAGGGCTATAGGAGTGTATTTAGTTTCGTTGTAACTTTGCACTGTTTATTAACCTTCCAGCAGTTTACTTCATCTTACGTTTGACTACCAGGTAATTTGTTGCATTGCAAAGCGATAAAGCTTGAGACGACACTCCTCAAAGTAAAGAGATCATTGGGCTCCGTTTTTCTTGTCCCTTTCTTCCGGCTTCAGGCTTAACTTAAAGTTGTTCATTAGATCTGTTCATCTACGTACCGTGCCATTTAATTTAATAGCGTAACTTCCATAAGTATATTTGCACACCCACACGTGTATTTATTTTTCGGCAATAAACCGTTTTTTTCAAACCCTTTTGAGTTTAGTGGTTTTCGGGAAGGATTTTTAATGTTCATTAACAAGCTGGTTTATTTTGTTGATGAATGAGCTTGGTCTCATGTTGTGAAGTTGAACACTGCCGCACACTTTCTTGGAGATTCCACTTTCAAAGTGGCCTTGTGCAAAGCAACGCTACGCTCCACTCGCTTCGCTCTTGTGAGAATCAATGATTTCTATCTTTGCTCCGTTCGTTAATTAAACTCTAGTTCACATGTTTGTAAGGTGAAAATGTTGACCTCACTGGAATTATTACATCTACATGCTTTCAGTCGAATTTTCTTATTACCCGAGTTCATCTGTGTTCATGGATATTGTTCGATTTATAACAGTCAAAATCCCGTCTTGAGAGACGACCTTTCATTTCGCATCCTGCTACATTGGCGACTATGGTCTAGGTTTCAAATGACAGCGCAGTCAGGTCTAGTGTGAGGCCAATGTTCTGAATATTTACGTCCATCTCAGGTCGCGCTAATGCTCACGGATCCGGTGGTTTGAACCTCAAACAGGATCTAAGTTGGTTGTTGCTTGTGGATTTGAGAACGGTTGTTTTCAAACAGGACAGCTGTTGTGTCTTCTCTGGAGTCGATCGGACAACCTAAATACCCGTCGTATGACTGGCTGAGTTTTTAGATGTGAGAGTCAGCCTATGAGACGCAGTGGTGGGACGATTAACTGGCTGTTCAATTTTCAAAAATGTATTCCTTCCTCTGTTTCTCCTGTTGAATTTTCATGTACGTGGGCTATTTCAGTACGACCAGTAGTAGTCACTGTGGCGTCAAGAACAGTTTGCGGTCAACAAATGGTTACCACTTCTGTAGTCTACAGTTTTGAATATTACGATACCGTTTGTAAGTAAGCTGTACAACAGGTTTTGTGCACAGTGTGTCAATTCCTTAGAACAAGTTCGGAAGTAGGGCAGAGACAAGTTCTTGGACATATTAGCTACAGACCAGACATGGACAGACAACCACAATTACTACCTTATCGTTGTGTCCGGTTCTGTGTGGGAACAGTGCCCACGTACACTGAGGCTTAATGCGTCCGAGATCATGGACAGGTGGGTTGATTTGCGAAGCTCTTGATCGAAGATACGACACGGTGGGTGACGAGGCCGCTCATGTTACCGTAACCAGCCGATCAATGTTCATGTAACAATTGATCTAGTCAATGATCATAGTTACATCAATTTTAATTGGATTTTCTCGTATGTTGCTAACCACCCAAAGTTTTTTGACTTCGTCCTTGTATTTTTCATCCAAATATGGGCTCCCTGGTTGTTCATTCCGATACTTTTTATTCCAAATTCCCTTCTGTGTGTATTGAATGTCCACATGATAGCATTCCTGTGTTTCACCCCCTCTATTTTTGTTCACAAGTCTGGCTGTCGTGTGTACTTCATCTCCTGTCCCCGGTATGAACACTCGATCCGGTTAAGCCCAACACTTTTCTGTTGCGATATTTCTGAGTGTGATCCAAGCGATGAAGAACTTCCGTGGTCGCCCCTCGTCCCTGAAGATTTTGGTATAGGAAGGTAATAATTCATCTTTTTATTAGCGAAATTAATGACTTCGATTTTTACCCGTGAATTAACAGGGCACTCGTGTTTTGATATATTTCGGCTGAGAAAAGCTCAGTGATAACGCGGTCAGGCTAACTGTCTGGTCACCCCAAACATCTATGTTCCGGTTTACACATATGTGGTTTCGATCGCCAGATTGAACTTTCCAATTCGTCTGATCCTACATGTTGACGGCACTGCTTGCATTAGCTAACTTTGGGTTTCAGTAGCACACTTCAGTTTTATTGTGCAAGCGCGGACACACAAGTAACCTGACAAGTCCAAATTTATGTGTGCTAGTCCAGCTCTGATTGTCATCAAATAAGTACAGCTAAAGGGATTGGCTAGCTCATCGACATTGCCATGCCCATATAGAACCTGCTGTTTGCACGACTGTAGGGTTTGTAATTAAAGGAGCATTGCGTTTACAAATGCCTATTGCATGACGGGAAGTACGCAGTCTGAGTGTTCAACTAATCTGGGCCCTGCTCTGTTATAGCCTCATCTTTACGTTTAATGCTTGCTGAGGTACAAATATCGACCGAGCATAATATGATCACCTTCGTAATCTGTTCATGAACGTTAACAGATGTTTTGTTCAATACTATAAATTGAGCAAACGACTAAACGCTGAGTAGCGAAGCGTGTGGTAGAATAGATGCGATTTTGGGAAGCACCAAAGAACGAAGCCAGTCCGCTTGTAGCAATTAACATTCACGCCTCTCGGTACACTTCGGTCACAGAAAAATTACCTGTGTAATCCGCTTGTAGTCTGACGGAACAACATTCAAATACTCTCCCCAAATACAACTGTGAATAGACAGATGAGTCAGCATATAACGAGCGTTTCCGCCGGGACGTGGAGTGTTTTTCGTCAAACAGTCATCTACTGTTATAACTCTACACAGTTCGAGTGTAGTTAAAACATTCACATAGTACGAGTCGCCGTACCATCTTATATTTTGGCTACGGAATCAAGCACGCCGTAAGTTTGGACGTTATGTCGCTCGCAGAATAACAATTGTTCCCTCTAAAGGATACTGTAAAACGCCTGACAAGAAATGAATGGTGTACCGCATCCTTCTGGACATGATAAACCGCCGACACGACGTCGACGATCACATGAAAGATAGACTGCTTGTTTATGGAAGTCGATCGCGTATGTACATCTTGCATGTAAATGTTTTGGAATATGTTAACGTGATCTGCGTCCACGTAAACTAACACAACCAATTCAAAGCGGGCTAACTTTACCGAATTTACTATGGAGTAGACACTTAATGGTGGTTCGTCAAAGACTTCAAATCTGGCTCAGTCGGCTGGATTTTGGGTTCACCTGTGCTAGTTAGCCATGTTGGCTTGATTTCACCATTCTACAAACGACCTCTATACTGACCATCCAACCACCCCAAATCCGACTAACCTGGGGAAAAGAAAAGTCGATCGCATTACCCGTTGCAGCAAACAGCACTAGCTTGAACGTGTTCACCTTACCTGATTAGGTCCTAGATCACGTTACACCGCCCATTTTCGTCTTCCCAGCCTGTGTTAATTGTCTTTCCTAGATCGAGTGAAAGTTGGCCATGCTACGGGGGAAATAAGAATTACATTGACCACTGCGAGTCCCCATGTGTTATGTGCAATGCATATTTTTGATTAGTATGCACCCAAAGATTAGACTTCTGTCTGTCTCGTCTGTACCATATTCATAAGGCCTTTACATGAGGGTGTCGTTTTTTCGCGTCAGTGCAACACGATTGATTAACGGACGAGCAGCCCACATCATGTGAACGAAAATTGTTTCAGCCATACAAATACACCCAGATGCCCGTGAACGTGTTCATCGCAGAGTGTTGATTTCCAATTCTCTTCGTTAGATTTGACTGTCATTGATCAAACTATACCAATTGTACTGACGCGTTAGGTGCTAATCTACGGATCGGGTTCTGCGACTGTTGCAAATACCGAACACTGTAACCGAGTGGACACCTGCGTGCTAATCAATAAGATATTCCAATTTGACTGTGCTAGCCCGATCTCGAGTTAACTCGTGCTAGTGTATGGTGAATTTTGTTGCCTAAGAACTGCCGTAATAGTATATTGAGAGTGCTTCCGATTGCTGCACTTTGCTGTCATCGTGGCTTAGATTGTATCAGAATTACAAGCAAGTCCTTACCGCACCAGTACTATTTGCGAAAACTTTGAGTGGGCGGATCAGATGTACGACAGTTTGCTCACTTAAAAAAATTTACTGAACCGAAAGAATTGGTCAAGCACATGTTCACTAGTGAGCACCGTAGCTGTATTCATTTCCGTGAGGTGATGATAATCTGTAGGTACGACAAACGCATTCATTGGGACCTATCAACTAACTAAATCATAGGGAACGTTGTAATCATAAGGCTTATGTAAAAATATGCTATCTTTTGTTAATGTTATTTATTGATTTAATTTGTTTCGAATCATTCACAGTATTTCAGACACCTTACTTTCACGAGGTGTTGCTGCTTGATGAAACTTAGGTTTGACATATTGGGTTCTTCAACGCCGGCGGAACTTAGATTTGGCTAGTCATGGCTTTATACATCTTACTGTTAAAAATCTGGCGGTTGAGCATCAGTGAGAGTTTTTGATGTGTTGTATATGATGCTGGGACCTCTGGGGTTTCCTAACGGTGATAGATACTACGGTTCCCGCTACCTTCTTTATTGTGACGGGTTCGAGAGTCTGGTGGGTACCCAGTTTTTCTGCGTAATGCCTGCGTGATATCTAAATGTACAGAACCAAGTTCAGTTCTTAAATGGTGCATAGTGGTTGAATAATCCATTTGCATCTGCAGTCGACTGAGATCAATCAAAACGTGTATACTACACCGGAGGTAGAGTTTTACGAATTGTCTAATACTTTGTATATTAGCCCTGTTTGTGAAGTTCGAGTTCGGTTGACACGATTCAAATGTAGACTAACCTCAGATGCACGTCGTTTCGTCGATGTCCCTCAACCCCATTGATCTAAACTGGAGAACAACTCATGTAGTTTAACATGTTGCGGTAAGTAAATCAACTTTCGTTCACCTAGTCTGTGTGGGCTGCAGTTGTGTAGCCAAAACGGCAAGCAAATATGATTTTTCTCATTTGCATTGCCTGTTTGGTCAGCCACCTTCAGCTGGTTGTGCTGCTTAAATGGGGTTGTGCATCAGTTTAGTGAGTTCGTTGTTCCCGGTCTGTCTCAGCTATCTTGGTTTATACTTAGCCATAAAACGTGAAGGTAGACAAGGGCAAAGAGAGCATATCATGTACGCACTGATTTCACCAATGAATTTCAGTGTTAACAATTTCGAAATCTACAAAAGTGAAAAACCAGCCTATCCTTGTTGGATGTATCAGGCACCATCATTCTATAGGTTGTGAAGTGGCTTACACCTGTTGTGTTTTCAGTAGGACAAAGTCAGACAATCAGTTTTCAGCGCAGAAATTGGTTAAACAGTAGACTGGGTTGACAGGGGAAAGTTTGAGTTGTTTGACTTGAATTGTAGGTCACATACATTAGGTGACAGTACGTTTTCATTCGCCCTGGTGGAAGTTTTCACACTGCACGTACGCAGTATTTCGATAGTATCTTGTCTTCCTGGCGTTCGGGGCTTGCCCTCTTGTTCCTGAACATCCTTGTGAGTAATATACTACTTGTGAGTAGTGTATTGCTCACAACGAAACTCCTGTTATACAGCACTCCTCCCCCTTCTGAGGTTCTTTGGTTCCTCTGCATTTGTTGACGAATCCTCTCCGATCGACGCGGTGCTACCTCCCGGATTATTGATCTTCTGGTTCGTCGTGCCGGCATCTCGTGCCACGTTGCAAACTCACTGGTGTGCACTCGTTTCGTCTCGCTGTCCTTCTCGGTCGTGTATACTGGGCTTCGTCTGGATATTACCAAATACGGACCTTTCCGTTTAGCCAAACGTTTCCTTGATTCTGGCCAGCCGGCACCCGTGTTCCGGTGATCTCTATACTTCACCCGTTCTCCTAGGTTTAACATTCTAGTTTTGCCGAACCGTTGCCTTGCGGACTGCTCCTTTGTGCGTGCCTGCTATGCTTTCAGATTTCGTTTGGCTCTTTCTCTTTCGGCTGCCAATTCTTTAGTGGAATCAATGCACTCTGGCCATACCCCAATGTCCTGATCCACTGGACGTCGAGGGGTTCTACCGTACATCAGTTGGATTGGAGATTTCTTCGTGCTCGCCTGCACAGACGCCCGGTAGGCCAATAACACCAGTGGCAACGCAGACTCCCAGTCTCCTTCTTTGGCTGATAACCATTCTTTGACCGTTCGATTGTTACGTTCAGTTAGACCATTCGTTTTTGGGTGATATTGTGGTGGATAATCAGGTCGGAGGTGTAGGTTTTCCAACACTTGGCAAAATACCTCGACGCGGGTGGGAAGCACGTCCAAAGCCCACAACAATCAGATCGGGGACGGTGGGGGCGATCGGATGAGTCATCGATCGACTGGATCGGACGAACGGCCGAGACATGGCAGTCAAAAGAGAAGGAACGACAAACTTGAAGGCGTGATTATTCCAACACTCGCGGGAATATCGGGACGCAGTCGTGGACTCCGATCAGGGGCCAGCGTAGATAGATGGAGGAGAACAAGAGCAACCGGACGAGCCATTGATCAATGTAATCGGACCAACGAGCGGAGAATGACAGACAGAAAACCTCCCGAAAGACGGCGCTGGTCACGCACATAAACCAGGCAGAAGTGCACACGACGCGTGAACGGAAATCCGGGGATGTCGTGGTCCGGAATGGTGACATATAAACGCGAGCGCGCGCATGGCATGATAACTAGCTCATTGGACAATAAAGATTACGTTTTATTGGACACCTTTTCGCTACAATATGTCGTCGATGGGATGCACTTGATTCTCAGTTGTTGCGTGCGTGTTCAAAACTTCTCGATTTCAAAGCATGGTCCCTGATCTGCCAAGACCGCCTTTGGTACACCGCAGTTTGCTACGATGTGCTTCATCATCATGTCTCCAACCGTAGGTGCTTCTTGGTCCGGAACGCCAGTCGCTTCGATCCAATGGGTAAAGTGTTCCGTCATGACCAGAACGTACTGGCCACCGCGGGCGGTCAGTGGAAATGGGCCCATAAGGTCCGTCGACCAGAGTTCACCGATTTCAGAGACTGGTATTAGCTGCAAGGGCTGTTGGACTCCCCGATTGTCGCCTTTCAGTAACTGACACTGTTGGCATGCAAGCACGTAAGCTGTCACATCCTCTTTCATCTTCGGCCAGTATGCTCTTTGTTGCAACAGATCGTACGTCCAAGTGTATCCGGTGTATACCATTTCATGACAGAATGCCACCACTTTCCTCCTCAGTTGTCTCGGGATGACTACCACGCACGGGCGCCCAACGCCACGCTGCCATGTCAATACGCCCGCACTGTTTAAGCCGACTCTTCTCCATTGAGATGCGATTATTTTCAACTCCTCATCCATGGTATTTGTGAGGATCTCACGCCTCTCGCCAGAGCTTCAATCACTTTCCGGAGGACCTTATCTTGACTCCGTTGACTCCAAAGGTCACTTTGGGGAGTTCGTCGTCTACTTGTGGTCGATTAAGAAAATCCGCGACGTAATTGCTCAAACCAGGCACATGGTTGATCGTGGAGTCATATTCTTGTAAACGTAATGCCCATCGGGCTAATTTTCCTCTCGGGTCCCTCGCAGTCATGATCCACTCTAAGGGTTTGTGATCCGTCTCCACGTGGAACTGTTGACCCAACAGGTACGGCCTCCACTTGTTCAGTGCCCAGACATTGCCGAACATTCCTTTTCAATGGTCGAATACTTCTGCTCCGTTGGAGTCAGGACTCTGCTGGCATACTCGATTACTCCTTCCTTTTGCTTGAGTACTGCCCCAATGCTACGGTCATTGGCATCTGTTGCTACGATGAACGTTTCTTTTATATTCGGTAGTTTCAGCGTCAGTTGTTGCTCGTTTATCGCTTGTTGCACTCGCTTGAACTCCCTCCAGGCATCGTCCGTCCATTCAAATTTCTTGTCTTTTCGAAGGAGTTCGTACAATGGCGATGTAATGGAGTGAATATTTTTCACGAGCCAACTGTAGTATCCTGCTCGACCCAAAAATTGTCTCAGCGTTCGTTTAGAATTCGGAGCCACGGCCTTTCAAACTATCAATATTTTCTCCGGCAGAGGGCTGATTTCACCTTGACCCACATTGTGTCCCAGTAACACCACGGATGATCGTCTGAGTTGTGACTTATCGGCATTAATTCGGAGTCCTGAGTTCTTAATGTGATTCAAGACAACATCTATATGGGCAGCGTGTTCCGATCCCGTGTTACTGTACATTACGATATTCTCTCCATATACCGCCACATTATCCAGTCGTTTTACCAGCTGAACCATCAGGCGCCGAAATGTGAACGGTGCCCCGGATAGGCCAAACGGCATGCGTTTGAACTGATACTGTCTTTCGCCTACCGTGAATGCGGTTTTCTCACGATCCGCTGGTTTGATTGGTACCTGCCAGTATCCGGAGCGTAAGTCCAAAACCGTGAACAACTCCGCCTGCTGTTGGTTGTCAAAAATATCAGCGACGAACGGTATTGGTACGACTGTGCTCCGTGTTACCTCATTCAGCCGTCTAAAATCCACACAAAAGCGGTACTTCTCGTTGGACTTCTTCACCAGGAGAACAGGCGAGTTGTACGGACTGCTGGCTTCTTCGATGACATCTTCATTCAGCATCTTTTGTAATTGCCTTTTCAATTCCTCCTCAAGATGAACCGGTATCCTGCGGGGTCCGTGAGTTCGAAATGTTCCGGTTGTTGGTATTTCATGGGCAATCCAGTTGCAAAATCCGTACGGATCATCGTCATTCGTAAATACTTCCGCGTATTTATCACCCGTGGACTGGAGCAAGGGGACTGTGCAAATGGGGTTTTCAAGCTGTCCTATGAGCGTCAGGGAGCCATACCTGGTTGACAACTTTTTTGAGCTTCAAGTCAATTACGGCATCTGTTGCGGCGAGGAAATCGGCTCCAAGTATCGTTTGCCTGGTTTCTGGGGACAATGAAATGGTGCTTTACGATATGGCCGCCGATACGTACCCCACATTCTTTCACACCGTCAACCAGTAGACTACGACCTCCATCATGGATGTCGATTCTAGGTTTTGCTTTTCTGCACGAACAATCAATAAAATAGCCGCCCCTGTATCGACTAAGCACAGTTCTACTTCTCCGTCAACTTCAACCCTTGTATGTACGGCCCCCTTCTCAATCGCTCTCATTAATAGTTCACCCGCCCAACAAAAAGAACAATCACGAAACACTTTATTTTTAAACCTCTGCGACCGCCGGATTGGGCAATCCTTCTTCCAAAGTCCTTTTTTCCACAGATGAAGCAGCCTCCTGGTTGATCGTTCTTCCGTGCTGCTGTTCTCAAGGCAGCTACATCCGCTGCGAGTTGCGCCATTGCCTTTTGCATTTCCTCCAGTGTATTCCTGTCCGTATTGCTGTTTGCATCCGCTGAGGCCACGGACATTACAGCCAACTCCCGAGTCACCTTCACAAGCTCGTCAGAGTCCATCGGCCGGGCAACATGGGCAATACGGATTCGGTCGCGAACCGCCATCGGGAGACCTTCAGTTCTGGCAGAGCCCTGTCCAGCAAACCTTGCAGAGTGGCGGCAAACACGGATGGGTTCGCTCCTTGTCCAAGCCTGACCGCCTGAAACCGCCGCATGGCCTCCTGGCGGTCGGTCGGGCTGTCAAACGCAGCCACCAGCGCCTCCTTCGCAGCGGCCCACTCCATCTTCGCTGGGCCTCTTCGCGCTGCGTCCAACACCGCCTTCGCCCTGCCCTTTACCAGCGTCCACAGAGCAGCCAGCTTCCCAGGTCGGTCTTGACTCCGACCACTTCGGCCACGTCCTTCAAGTCCTCCAGGAACGTCCGGACGTCTCCATCTCCGAACGGCTGTTGCTAGGGAATCTTCATCCTCCCGTTCGTCACGGCACCAGTTGTGTCCGCAAAGACGCTTGGCCAACGAGTTGGTTTATTGCGCAAACTTCCGTACGGATCATGTCAAAATCTAAACCACAAACACGTGCACTCATTTGCACGACAGACATGCACTCACATGCATTGGGTGACAGTACGTTGTCATTCGCCTTGGTGAAAGTTCTCACGCAGCATATACACACTGTTCCGATAGTCTCTTCTTGTCCGTCGTGTTCGGGGCTTGTCCTTTTGTTCCTGAACATCCCTGTGAGTAATATACTACTTGTGAATGGTGTGTTACTAACGACGAAACTGCCTGTTATACAAAAATAGTATACTTGCCGTCAGATCTAATCAGCCAGTACCCATTAGTGATTTGTTTGATGTCCCGCGGTATCATGACTCACATATTGTTTGGTTTCGGACTGTATGGGCGACTTACGAATCTGCTCCTTTGTAACTTATCAATGTTGTTACGCTTAAAGCTAAGTTTTTCTGAAAAGTGGATTGCTCGTTTCAGTTTAGTTGCACAATCCCTGTAATCTTTTTATCTCACACCGATGCATTTCTTCTGGGGTCATTCAAATGCCCGATTCTGTGTCACTGCTCAGACGACAGCAGGTGCACTAAAGATATAAATCACGGAGGAGTGCTCTGAAATTCTGCGGGTAGGCCTGGATGTTGAAATCGGGTTTGTGAATGTTTGTTTCACGAACGAAGCTATGTTAACCGAAAATTCTGCGTTTAAGTGTTTTTAATTAAACGGATGTCTGAAAGTTAAAATGCGTCCACTCAATCACCCATAGTTTAACCTTCAGGTCAGATTGAATCATTAATTTTGCAGGCTGATCAAGTTTTACCTGGTTTGTTTTTGGCCTGTAATGTCTTGTACTCATATTGGTTAGAGTGTTGAAGTGATGGGAAAATGTTATGCATTCTCTGGTAGCTTCAATTGATGCTGAGCATTCTGCGCACTGGTTGTGAGATCTCGATGGTCGATACATTTCGAAACCCCATGCTTCACAGTTGACCTTCACATGCAGCGCTCTACTCTAGACCAAGGTAATTCAGACAGACTGAGACGATGGCGGTGAGAGATGTGACGCCAGCCCAGCGTTCAAAATCCTTTCTACTTTTACACTCAAGCCAGTGATGGTCGACGCCACTGGTATTCTGACTGAGTTGGCACAATCACTTTGGAATCCGTCTGGACCCCTCCAGTTGGTGGAACGCAATGCAGGCTTCCCTTGTTAATTGGTGATAGTGCTAACATTCACAGGGTCTACCTGATCAAGACGTTGTCTCCCTGTTTTGTAAGCACACCATAAGCAGTATTATCGGAAATAACCGCAACCCACAGACACTAATTGATATATTAAATCTCCCAGTCTACCTATCTCCTGCATACGATGCTTATCGTTAAGTGTAGTGCGGTTTATCTGTGAATACTGCACTCGTGCTTTCATTAAGCATTATAAAAGTGTGACAGTTCCGATGCGTCTAGTGTTTCCTGATCGTTCGCATTCATTAGTGATGCGATTTGCAATAGCAACAAACACTTTTGCATAGTAGACCATACGATGTTACGTAAACATTAATCGGTTTAAATGGGATTTTCGAATCTGAAACGTGTATGCAACAGTCTCGTTATGAAGTTTGTGTGGTTAAACATTGACTAGTCTCTGTTGTCATACATGCTTATAGTAGTCGTGTCCAGTTGCAGTAGTGGTTGGTTTCAGGTCAGGAAGTTTATTCATTGATCAGTTTGATGATGTGTTCAACCATAACCTTTTCACTTTTAGTGGTTCTTTTTTCATCACTATTGTGCAGGCACTTTCAAAGTACTCATACGCTAGATTCCGTTTAGCTCCCATATATCCGGCATCGTTAAATCACCGTTTGTATGATTGCCTCAGATCAACCGTGTTTTCCCCTCGATATGATTCTCATCGATAATGTTCGAAAATATCCAATCCAGATATAAACTGCCGTTTACCTGAAGTCCGTGAATAGGGCTGCAAAACGTTAATGTAAAAATGATTATATTTCTGCAGAGTACCATTCCATTTTCATGAATCACAGAAGCCCTTGGTATACATACTGTACGTTCTTCCGACGAACGTTGAGTGACGCACGTATGACCAACGACGCCAAATATCAAAACCAAATCAAGTCGCTGGAAACGTGGTACTATTGACATAAGTAATATAATCAGTTACAAGAACAAACCTCAATTCGTTTGCGTTCGTGGGATAAAACACTGTTTGGCCGCAATAGGCTGTCAAGGGCACGACAAGTACAGACACAAACGACCGGCAGGCAATGACGAACCTACCGAGTCCGA
>QNGE01004797.1:20521-54838 GCA_008508345.1 Paragonimus westermani | reverse complement strand
TGATTGTGTAAATTTTTTTGATGCACTGGGCACCAAGATAGCTGACATATGAATGGACCATGACAGCGAGGAAACAGGAGGCCAGAGAATAATACAGATAAAATCGAGCAAAATATGACACGCGAGGAATCATGCTACTCGACAAAGAATAGAAATGATCGTGAATAACTTTTTGATGCACTGGGCACCAGGATAAAAAATATGAACGAACAATGACAGCCAGGAAATTTAAACCANTATGAACGAACAATGACAGCCAGGAAATTTAAACCAAATTTTGAGCTACCCGCGGGAAGTATATCGGGTGGTTTCTCCATGTTTGAGGTACACAACCCGTCGATCCAAAGGTAGTTAAATGTCATTCTGTCCTCCACAGAGGTTCAGCCTTATCAGTGGCCTGGGAGTCTCTGGAATCTGTGGAATAATCAAAGGTTTCAAGTTACCACTTTCGCTTTGAGTTTTTGGCGTTTTCTGTTTCACTGTCTCTGAATAGATCAGCTCACACGCTCAAATCCACATCACAAGGATCTGTCCCTGTGCCCTTAATTCGCCAGTCGACCGTGAGGCTTCTTCGTGCACGGCGCACTAAGACGTTCTCCTCAGCACGAACACACCAGACGCGAGATACAAAAAGGCTGTTGACGAGCAACTAAACCAAAAGTGTATGTGGTTCGTGTTCGTGCGACATAATCACACGGCACGCAGACAAACTACCAGACAGCGTACATGATGTAAATTTTTCAATACGCAATTGAGTTTTGGAATATTCTTACGCATCATATTGCGGTTTATTGTCTAACTAGAGCTGTGGGTACTACACCTCTCAGCAGATTACTTCAACTCGCCTGGGAGGTACGTACAAAAGCTGCTGACTAGCGGATCAGGGACAGCATGGGGGACCGGATGAGCCATTGCTCAACTGAACCGGACCAAGTGACGAGAAATGGCAGTTCAGAAACCCTCTGAAAGAGGGTGTCGGACACATACAAACCGGGCAGAAATGCACACGACGTGTGGGCGTAAACGGGGGGTGTTGTGGACCGGAATTCTGATTCATAAACGCGAACACGCGCGTATATGGCAACCAGAAGTTTGGACGATAAATATTTTGTTTTGTTGAACGCATCTTCCGCTACAATGTCACAGGCAGACCAGTAAAATCCATAGGCCGCTACGCACCTCTCGCCTAGAAAGGCACTGTGACAACAATCCTTCAATCCACCTTGGTCTGACCTTGCCCAAGGTATACCAGGTGATATCCAATCGGCCTGCTACTGGCAGGGCGATTCCCAGACGCCACAGGTGGGAATGTCGTAAGAACCATGCGATGAGAAAATGGATCGGAGACAGCTGAGTTTGTATACCTGGAAAAATGGCGTACCACACCAAATTACGTGGCAAAAACGGGCGTTTGAATAAACAACATGGACAAACTTGTTTTCTGTTGTCGCGTTGATGCGTACGCCCCTAGGGTTCTACGAATCCCTTCGGCCAGTGAACTCGGCGCGCAGAATGGGTAGGGTCCGGTGACGGAGGTGTCGGTGTCAGGAGTTTAGGGATCGGTCCATCTTTGCTGCTGATGGAAGAGTGGGCAAGCATGGGCTGGGTGGTGGACGATGGAGAACTCGACCGAGTAACATACCAAGGAATTCGTATTAAGCATGCTCGAGGTGTTCGATAGAGACGGTCTCCCGTTCACTTTGGCTATCTATGATATACGCCTGGTCCTGTTTTCGAAGCACCTTGAAAGGTCCTTCTTGAGGACGTTCAAGAGGACGTCGCTGCTTATCTACGCACACATCGATGAGGGTCGTGCACAGAAAAAAGTTCACGAGTTTGTCGCCCGGTGTCTGTCGAAGGTAAATGAGGCATCTGAATGGCGGCCCCTTTGGCGAAGAAGGCGTCACATTCAGAGTGGCCTGTGACAGTAGAAAAACACTCTCCAGCAGACGTAGTGTTTGGCCGTAAAGATGTTCCACGCCGTAAACCTGAAGGTCGACCTTGAAGGCGTCACGGATACTGAGGGGCATCATTGGTAGGACTTCCGCCGACGGACGGAATCAACTGCACTGAGCGCTGCATTCTATTGCCGATGAAAGCTTTCAACCAATCCATTTCCGTGAAACGGCCACCTTTGAATTGCGGGCCATGATCGGTTGTCACAGTGATGAGGCGACCATGCGATGCAATCCGAAGTTCCACAAAGGCACACGAGATCGTTTCGACGGCAACTCTAGGTATTGAGACGGCTTCGGACCCCCTGCCGAAGCAATCGATCATCGTTAGAAGATAGAACATGCCACTAGACGGTGGCAAGTGACCAAAGATGTCTAAATTCACGCGACAGACCAGGGGATTATTTGGATATCCGTATGTCAGGACTGGTACTTGATGATGATGATTGTAGCTTGTTGACGGCCCAAACAAACGCGCGTTCAGTCTCTGACGTAATTTTGCTTGGCACGCAAAAAGCACCCATCGAAAGTGAGTTCGACGTGGCCTGGAATCCGAGATGGGCAATGTTGTGTATTGTGTCGAGCACACATCGTCGGAAAAGAGTAGAAACCACTGGGCGCGGATGTCTAGCGGAAGTATCACAGAGAACATTGTCCGCAGATGCCGGCCAAGGCCGATCTGTCAGACGCAAAAATCGCTGATGGCAGCAAGCGCGAAAATCAGTTTTCGAACGTTGTGCGTTGGCCTTAGCGAGGAACAAATGCTTCCCGGATCCATCGCAGAAGGCAGAATCTAATGATTTGTGGTCGGTGAAACTTACAAGCTGTTTTCCTCTTAGGATACGCCAGAAGGGATGAACCATCGAGTGCATTACTAGCGACTTACGACCGGCCATAGTATACTTGTTTCCGACGGAACTGGACGCCTGGAAATGAAGGCGAGAGGTTCCAAAAGTCTATCGACAAAATGTTGGAGAACGGCGCCAACCACGATCTGTGATGCGTCAACGACCAAATTTATTTTGACGGCCGAGTTAAAGTGACGGCGGTCGCTAACGCATCCTTAGTTAGGTCGAACGGTACGGCAACTGTCGTGGATAACTCTACATTATCGTTGACACGGTCACCGTGTAGATCATCTGAGTGCAGCTCGGACTTGGCCTTCTATGATGAGTGACTACCACGCTGGATCGACGGGTGGTAGCAAGAGTTGTAGGACGAGGAAAGTCACGGTTAACTTCCACCTTATCGTTCAGTAGTCGAAAAATGTGCTGATCAGCATAGTGCTCTAGTAACTTTACTAGGGGAAGACCAAAATCGCATTTATCCCATTAATCGTTAGGCCGAAACTTGCTAATCTGTTGAAGAGCTGTTACGGATGGATCCATTGCCCGTCAGAAGAGAGCCTTGTAAACGGCTCTTTGCCATTGCCAGATTGCACCCGAAATACGTTTGACGTATCAAATCAATGGTTTGCACATTTCGCTCCGGTTACAAGCGTAGGGCAGGTCGAAGTGCCGCTGAGTCCCTTTTTACGGGAGTCTGTCATTGACGGATTTGATACTTAAGTTTCAAATCCAGCCTCCAGTCTTTTTGTCAGCAGCCACAAAATTGGCATCACTTTAAGAAAAAATGGCCTCTGGTATACTTCTGCGTCCGATGAATTGTAACAGAGCCACAAAATTGGGGCTATTATTAGGCGAGTGGTTTACTACAGTTTGCGTGGCTGGGAGTTATAAGCACGCAATGTACATCTGTTTATTATTTCCGAAGTCCTACCACCCTTAACACAAAAGGTCCAAAATGATCCATCTCAAAGTTCGTGAACAGAGGTCAAGCTACATTCACTCTGTCAGATGTCACAGTGGCCATCGGTCGCTCACCAACTGAAATACAAAGGCGATGACAGAGTGAGCACAGTTCAGTGAAGCTGTTCGATGCAACATCAACACATGAGATCCAAAGGTGCTTCCTTAGCGGAGGCAACACGTCAGACCTACCAGATTATCCCCCAGCTTCTTGATGATCGTTAAGGCAGGTGTATGTGTTGAGTGGGCGAGGACGGTCGCGTGTTCGACAGGACGTTGGTGATTAAGCTTCGTTTATTCCCTCCTCGCCGATCGCTATTCACACGCCAAATTTTTATATTCGTAATGGTAGGACTTTCTTACGAAGAATGAAACGGCCATTCGATAAGTTATTCTTCCGGCGAAAGTTACCTTCTATATATTACTAGTGGATGATTTCGTTTAATTATCAAAGGTTGTTCTCACACAAGTTATCTGTTCTAAGCTCCCGCTGCCGAAAATTTATTCATGTTTACATTGTTTTATTGACATTTAATTGTTCCGTCAAGGTGCGAATCCTGTTTGGTCGTATTCACGTGAATCGCCTGCCTCGATACCTAAATTTCTTATTTTCTTCCGTTTCGTTTCTGACAACTTTTCGGAACCCAGCAATTTATTAACCGAAACTAGCCCCCTGAACCTGCTTTCTAGTCGGGCTGGGCCACTTAGCGGACGCTGGGTTTGTAGACGATCACTGCGTCACGAACTAACTTACTCTGGATCCAGTCTATCAACAAACGGTCCGACTTGACTGAGCGTAGGTCAGAGAATCAATAAGCGTTCAGGACTCATCGCTCAACAGCTCCGTTTTAGCGGCGACCAGATTTATCATTCGGTTGGCTGTAAGCTAACAGCTTCGGATCGAATTTAAGAAACGTGGTGTACGGATGCCCTCTTCTCGTTACCAACATTTTGGTACCACTCCAAGAACAACTGTACTGGTGGGTTTGCTTTCCATGTTTCAACCTGCTTTGAGGAGTTCCCCTTCTCAGTTCCAACACGTGACTGCTGATCTCCAAGTGGTTTACGCCGATAATAATATCAAGGCCGCTAGATATTTCCAGTATTCCCAACTCACTTTATTGTTTGCCCATACCTTTTTATTCCAAAGTTATCCTTCATTTTCACAGGAAAGCGTCTGGGAATAGTGAATTTTTGGTGTTTGGTAAGCTCGGGGCCCATGGAAGTAAACAGGGCCCTGACCTGGCCGGTGCCAGCCTCACTCGTGGAGATGAAGCGTGAGTCTAAACTCTTCAGCCTCGCACCAGCTACAGTTCGAAGTTTACCTGAACAACAACTCGTGATGCACAGTGCCCTTCTTGAAGAACAGATGCGTCTAAAGGAAGGAGAGCTGATGTTCACGAGGGCATAATTGGAATTTCACAGAGTTGAAGGGAAGGTCTATGTTTAGTGAGGCTGAAAGGCCATCTTGAAGGGACGGTACATATGTCACCCCGACTAGCCCACCACACAGCCCTCATGTTTGTGGGTTCCAAGGCAGCTCTATAGAGGAATGAGTGTGCAAGTTAGTTATCCGTGTGGGCCTGCTAAATATCGAACTAGAATCCTTCGAAGTCACTCCTGAAATTCCACAGCTTCCCTTGAAACACTGGGCCAAGTGTAACCGAATGATTCAATGAAGAAGAAGAAGAGAATCCGCCCTACCTGATATATTACTATAATGGTCGGTCCAAGAAAGCGGTCAAAAATTGTGCATTTCTGCCTGCAAAGTCAGATTTAATCATGCAAACAAAATATTAAGGCGGAGATTTAGAAGGCCCCATAAAGCTTCTCGATCTGTCACCAAGGTCGCGTATGACGCCCGAGGTGCGCATTGGGAGACGTTGGGAGCAAGCAACTATTGACAATCTAAATAAAAAGTTTCCAGTTGGCGGTGTCAAACGGAACATCCATGCGCATCGTCGTGTGCAATAAGAGTAGATAGGGGTGGCTAACTCTATCATGAACACACTGGTTCACAGCCTTCCTCCGACGGCTTGCTTGGGTATACCACATGGTTCAGTATCAAGTCCCTTACCTATCCTCATACTCTTCGAAGACATCCTCCTCATTTGGCATCGAAGGGACTTGATGTTCTCAAACGAAAGAAACCTGGTCTGTTGAGTTGGCATCAACAGATGGAGATTCACTTGTCATAATCCTATAGATCCTAAGAACGGCTGGTGAATATTCGACAACCATTCCAACTGAACGAACGAATGGTTTCTCACACTTGCCGATGCACTAAAAGCATGTATCCCACTAGTGGTGCTCCTCCTCTGTCTTTGTTGCAACATTGCGACCTCGTAACAATGGTACGGAGAGACTTGAGCGCTTCCTGCAACACAAACACCGCGGCGCCCACATCCAGTTTCGCTCAGCCGAAATGAATCCAGCAGCCTGCACCAAATTCATATTCCCAGTCTTCTGAAGGCCAAGATGGAAACGAATATACAAGTCAGTTTACTGATATGTGAAAGATGCTTAATATGTGAGCCTCGGTATTTGGGATACCCAGGAACCTATGAAAGCACGGGGGTATGGATAACTAGGATTTCATATTTGATTTTCCACGGCAGCAAGGAGACGTTTTGTGGCATCCACATGAAGCAACCGCTTCAGCTTACAAACACCGTCATTAGTTGATGTTCGTCGGTGCGGGTGACCAGAAACAGAAAACCAATCTCAGTTGATTGCATTATTAGAAGCCAGATAGAACTTTCGGTTTGCGCGCTACAAAAAGTGAGACAAGAGTCACAGTTCGTTCATCAGTGTTGTCTATCCCGGTCTCGACCGAAGATCGCCCTGCAGCCCACTTCCTTGGGGGACCACAACTTCAACCACAACGCCAATAATGTCACAATATGCACATTGTGCGCGTTTTGATGGAACAGATAATGGAAAGGCTACATATCAGAGAGGAGGTGCAGACAGTATCAAAGTTGTTGAGGTCTGTTGTGTCAGCTTTCAGATAGCCGTGCCCTGTTTGATTAGTGATAAAATGCGGCCCTAATTCTTTTCACTTTCTCTAAATTTCACGGTTATGCCGTCATTGTCATCACAAAGCATCTTCTACAGACCGGGCACTCATTGGACCCAATAGCCTGGTTCAGGGTGTTCTTCAGGCCCAAACTAATGCGGGCCCTCATTATTGCAGAAGCTGTCGAAAAACATCGACTGAATCCCACTTCATGCGCTCAGAAACAGTTGGTGACTAGCCTCTCACCATGTTGGTTAGAGTGCAACCGTTCCCTTTTCATACATTATCTTAACTCTTGTTTGTCTTCTGTAGATTTCCCAGCCATATCTGACCCTTCCCACTCAATATGTACATATCTTTGACCATCGTTTGCTTTCCGGACTCTCAGTAACCTTGGATTGACAACACTACTATTTTATTTCATCAAATTATCAATCGGTTGCATCTTGCCGCTTCCGCTTTCGTCACCTGACTGACTGTTTCAAATGACTTGATTTATTTCGCTTAGCTGCTTGCCCACCCCGAATTATACAAAATGTACGTTAATATCGCAAAAGTAACAGATGAGATGCGAACGAAATGTCACTGCGCAAGAAACCTTACATTCAACTATTTACTTTTTTCAAATATAACAATTCTGACAAATATGCGGTATCTCTTCGAGAATCCGTCGAGGCTGACCCCCACAATTCCCGGAAGGCTAGCTTTGAGATCCAAAGGCCTGAGAACCCGCTCTAACTACTCAGCAGGGTTTTACTAAACGAGGGTTTTTCCTGAGGCCAGCTGCCGAACGGTGGGTCTGATTTTACTCCCTAGTGTCATATTAGATTTAGTTTCTGAGGTCAGCTCTTATTCGAGAAGACCATTAAAAACCTCGTTGGAAACAATTGTCAGAGCATGATTAGGCTGAACGGGAAAACAACAGTAAAGCTGTAGGCAATCTTCATTTTTACTGGCCGGGCCTCCACTGTCCTCATTGCCCCCGATGGGTCCGATCTCCGCTTAGTCCTAGAGGCCCCAGAAAAACAAAAATCATGTTGAGGTTGTATTCCATCACTACAAAAGTTCTTAGAAACAATTGAAACATTTGGCATGAACTAATCGTTTGTGAACTTTAAAGAATCGGGGTTCATGAAAATGAGAACGTAATCAGATGTATGAATGCACAACTTCTCATTTGGAGGCAGACTGGTCCATAGAGCATTGCGGTAGATTCGAGTGGCGGAGGATCGCTTGATCGTTCGATGGCCGACTGCTGGTCGAGAGAAGGGGGATCAGCATTGACAAATCCCCAATTGTCAGGGCCGGTGGCAATTTTCACAACTCCAGACTGCCATTCTCGTAGAATGTCGGCATTTCTTGACAGAAAATTGCCATCACCCCTTCTAGTTGACGAGAAAAATATCCGGACAAAATATCGTGGTATGTCGGTACTGTTGGATCGGACGCTAACGATTCAATTTCACAGTGAGCTACACGCAATCTGCTAATCCAGTCAACGCCATCCTCAATATCCCACGGCAGAGAAGATGATCTATCTTTGAAACGGTCAATGAGAGGACACTCGTAAATACTAAATTCAGTACGGCACTGTTTGAGCCAGTGTACACGGAAATCAAATTCCTCACCCCGAATGTGAAAAGTCCTGAGAAGGTGAACAAAGAATGTGCCCATACGACGAATTCGACAACTAGGCACCGTTCGGAAATGAGGGATGATGAAACGCAATTAAGCTCACTCCAGCAAACGGTCATTGTTGGGGTTAGAGCGTAACTACCGTTCGCATATCTAAGAATGATAAGAATTGTAAGCTTCTCAAGAAAAGATATAGAAGGAGAATGTCTGGTGTGGCATTTTGGAATTGACAGGGCATAGACTGAGTGAAAGTGAGAGAGACGGCTGCAGCGTCTGGTGTAAGAATAAAGATAAGATATGCATTCACGGAAAGCTTATTGGGTTATCCATCTTCTCTGAGCTACAGAGAACGCTGCCGGACGTTTGTACCCGATCTTCTCTGGTTACGGCGACTCAAGCTCAACCTTTCACTCATGTATAGTTTGGTCTATGGCAGTAAATTCACCGTCAGCTCCGCGACTAGCTTACAACACAGGTCAAAGTATAACCTCAGAAACAAGGACTTCACCTTGGCATTTTTTAAATCCCGGAAAAGCTGCGTTCGAATTTTCTCCTAGTAAAATATTCCTACATTTGGAACACACTCCCGTATGCAATTAAGTCCAGTAAGAATATACACCAATTCAAACGAAACTTAGAAACTTTCCTATAAATGACGAACGTCATGTCCATTTTCAAGCTCTACTTGTCTGAGGACGTTATCTTCGAAAACGGACCTAAAAACATCTGAGGAAAAACCCCCTGTTTTGCGTAATGTTAAGTCATGCACCTCTCGAACCGATAAAAACTACAACTTTCAGGATAGTCCTTGTATTTTCAGACTTGCCAGCGAACATGATAACATGTCTACAGTCAGCGCGTGTAGGTGTTAATATACATGCCCGTTAGTAACAACCCGAACAACCTGGCACACTCTTACCCCATACTTGTTGATAGCCTGTGTGTCTGAGTTGTAAACAACCATGCAAAAGCTGGACATCCTAAAATCGTTAAAAAACTCAATCTTTTTGTCTCATGACTGCATAATAACCTCGAGCCGCAGCTCTCCCTTTTCCTCCCCGGATAGACCACCCGAAAACCTCTCGGTGTTGTCAAACATTCTTCTCATTCTATATACCGTCTGTACGAAGATAATAGACATCTAAACTCGGCAATAATCGTACACTAGGAATAGTTTATAATCGATCTCCTTTCGCGTTATTCAATAGCAGCTGTTCGCATGTGGTATATATTTCATCAATCAACACAATGCTATCAACGTCACATAGGAGGTTATGTCAGAATATCACATGTTCCGTTGTTCGTCATAGCTCACATAGTTTCACGTTATCCCGTTTATCGCATAATTCCTCTCTCCATTCTTGGTTTCACTGATACATCCCGTGCGAGAAAACATCCCAGCCCGCCCGGAGTCTTAAAATTCCGCAGTGGTTGTGCATATCGCGAGCTCTTCGAAATTCTTAGGAATTTGAGCGAAGATTGACGTCCGGTCGAGAGGTCCTCGCGAAAGTATATGCGTTCCCACATCGCCCACATGATGAAAAATTTTCTGCACTTTTTTCCGGGACAATCAACATGGAATAATTGGCAAATTCTTCGCCAATACGCACTCTATCCTCAGACAGCCGGTGTTTTGGCACGACCTTGAGCATCAGGCCAGCGACCACCTTGTGGAGTCCAAATTGATGTAACAAATCAATTATTTTATCCAATCGTGCAGACCCCAAGCATTATCTTCTCAGAACTACAAAGCTCGAAGTTTCCTGCCTAGACTTAAATTTTCCTTCCATATAATGTCTAGTATTGTCTGTTTTGTCGCTCTACTCACATAGCTGACTCGTTGTACAATTATCAAATTTGGTGTTCAATTATGTACATGCTGAAAATCACTACGTAGATCACGCTCTCTAGAGCGTGTTTGTCACAAATGTGTCAAGAAATATACCATTACTATTATTATAATTATTATTATCATAAAAAGACTAAGGGCCGCATTTTATCACTAATCAAACAGGGCACGGCTATCTGAAAGCTGACNAGGGCCGCATTTTATCACTAATCAAACAGGGCACGGCTATCTGAAAGCTGACACAACAGACCTCAACAACTTTGATACTGTCTGCACCTCCTCTCTGATATGTAGCCTTTCCATTATCTGTTCCATCAAAACGCGCACAATGTGCATATTGTGACATTATTGGCGTTGTGGTTGAAGTTGTGGTCCCCCAAGGAAGTGGGCTGCAGGGCGATCTTCGGTCGAGACCGGGATAGACAACACTGATGAACGAACTGTGACTCTTGTCTCACTTTTTGTAGCGCGCAAACCGAAAGTTCTATCTGGCTTCTAATAATGCAATCAACTGAGATTGGTTTTCTGTTTCTGGTCACCCGCACCGACGAACATCAACTAATGACGGTGTTTGTAAGCTGAAGCGGTTGCTTCATGTGGATGCCACAAAACGTCTCCTTGCTGCCGTGGAAAATCAAATATGAAATCCTAGTTATCCATACCCCCGTGCTTTCATAGGTTCCTGGGTATCCCAAATACCGAGGCTCACATATTAAGCATCTTTCACATATCAGTAAACTGACTTGTATATTCGTTTCCATCTTGGCCTTCAGAAGACTGGGAATATGAATTTGGTGCAGGCTGCTGGATTCATTTCGGCTGAGCGAAACTGGATGTGGGCGCCGCGGTGTTTGTGTTGCAGGAAGCGCTCAAGTCTCTCCGTACCATTGTTACGAGGTCGCAATGTTGCAACAAAGACAGAGGAGGAGCACCACTAGTGGGATACATGCTTTTAGTGCATCGGCAAGTGTGAGAAACCATTCGTTCGTTCAGTTGGAATGGTTGTCGAATATTCACCAGCCGTTCTTAGGATCTATAGGATTATGACAAGTGAATCTCCATCTGTTGATGCCAACTCAACAGACCAGGTTTCTTTCGTTTGAGAACATCAAGTCCCTTCGATGCCAAATGAGGAGGATGTCTTCGAAGAGTATGAGGATAGGTAAGGGACTTGATACTGAACCATGTGGTATACCCAAGCAAGCCGTCGGAGGAAGGCTGTGAACCAGTGTGTTCATGATAGAGTTAGCCACCCCTATCTACTCTTATTGCACACGACGATGCGCATGGATGTTCCGTTTGACACCGCCAACTGGAAACTTTTTATTTAGATTGTCAATAGTTGCTTGCTCCCAACGTCTCCCAATGCGCACCTCGGGCGTCATACGCGACCTTGGTGACAGATCGAGAAGCTTTATGGGGCCTTCTAAATCTCCGCCTTAATATTTTGTTTGCATGATTAAATCTGACTTTGCAGGCAGAAATGCACAATTTTTGACCGCTTTCTTGGACCGACCATTATAGTAATATATCAGGTAGGGCGGATTCTCTTCTTCTTCTTCATTGAATCATTCGGTTACACTTGGCCCAGTGTTTCAAGGGAAGCTGTGGAATTTCAGGAGTGACTTCGAAGGATTCTAGTTCGATATTTAGCAGGCCCACACGGATAACTAACTTGCACACTCATTCCTCTATAGAGCTGCCTTGGAACCCACAAACATGAGGGCTGTGTGGTGGGCTAGTCGGGGTGACATATGTACCGTCCCTTCAAGATGGCCTTTCAGCCTCACTAAACATAGACCTTCCCTTCAACTCTGTGAAATTCCAATTATGCCCTCGTGAACATCAGCTCTCCTTCCTTTAGACGCATCTGTTCTTCAAGAAGGGCACTGTGCATCACGAGTTGTTGTTCAGGTAAACTTCGAACTGTAGCTGGTGCGAGGCTGAAGAGTTTAGACTCACGCTTCATCTCCACGAGTGAGGCTGGCACCGGCCAGGTCAGGGCCCTGTTTACTTCCATGGGCCCCGAGCTTACCAAACACCAAAAATTCACTATTCCCAGACGCTTTCCTGTGAAAATGAAGGATAACTTTGGAATAAAAAGGTATGGGCAAACAATAAAGTGAGTTGGGAATACTGGAAATATCTAGCGGCCTTGATATTATTATCGGCGTAAACCACTTGGAGATCAGCAGTCACGTGTTGGAACTGAGAAGGGGAACTCCTCAAAGCAGGTTGAAACATGGAAAGCAAACCCACCAGTACAGTTGTTCTTGGAGTGGTACCAAAATGTTGGTAACGAGAAGAGGGCATCCGTACACCATGTTTCTTAAATTCGATCCGCTCGCCCACTGCGAACTGGAAGCTGTTAGCTTACAGCCAACCGAATTATAAATCTGGTCGCCGCTAAAACGGAGCTGTTGAGCGATGAGTCCTGAACGCTTATTGATTCTCTGACCTACGCTCAGTCAAGTCGGACCGTTTGTTGATAGACTGGATCCAGAGTAAGTTAGTTCGTGACGCAGTGATCGTCTACAAACCCAGCGTCCGCTAAGTGGCCCAGCCCGACTAGAAAGCAGGTTCAGGGGGCTAGTTTCGGTTAATAAATTGCTGGGTTCCGAAAAGTTGTCAGAAATGAAACGGAAGAAAATAAGAAATCTAGGTATTGAGGCAGGCGATTCACGTGGATACGACCAAACAGAACTCGAGCCTTGACGGAACAATTAAATGTCAATAAAGCAATGTAAACATGAATAAACTTTTTGCAGCGGGAGCTTAGAACAGATAACTTGTGTGAGAACAACCTACAACAAGTAAACGAAATCACCCACTAGTAATATATAGAAGGTAACTTACGCCGGAAGAATAACTTATCGAATGGCCGTTTCATTCTTCGTAAGAAAGTCTTACCATCACGAATATGAAAATTTGGCGTGTGAATAGCGATCGGCGAGGAGGGAATAGACGAAGCATATTCACCAACGTCCTGTCGAACACGCGACCGTCCTCGCCCACTCAACATATACACCTGCCTTAACGACCATCAAGAAGCTGTGGGATATTCTGGTAGGTCTGACGTGTTGCTTCCGATAAGGAGGCAACTTTTGATCTCATGTGTTAATGTTGCATCGAACAGCTCCACTGAACTGTGCTCACTCTGTCATCGCCTTTGTATTTCAGTTGGTGAGCGACCGATGGCCACTGTGACATCTGACAGAGTGAATGTAGCTTGACCTCTGTTCACGAACTTTGAGATGGATCATTTTGGACCTTTTGTGTTAAGGGTGGTAGGACTTCGGAAATAATATACAGATGTACATTGCGTGCTTATAACTCCCAGCCACGCATACTGTGGTAGCCCACTCGCCTAATTATAGCCCCATTTTTGTGGCTCTGTTACAATTCATCGGACGCAGAAGTATGCCAGAGGCCATTTTTTCAAAGTGATGCCAATTTTGTGGCTGCTGACGGAAAGACTGGAGGCTGGATTTGAAACTTAAGTATCAAATCCGTCAATGACAGACTCCCGTAAAAAGGGACTCAGCGGCACTTCGACCTGCCCTACGCTTGTAACCGGAGCGAAATGTGCAAACCATTGATTTGATACGTCAAACGTATTTCGGGTGCAATCTGGCAATGGCAAAGAGCCGTTTACAAGGCTCTCTTCTGACGGGCAATGGATCCATCCGTAACAGCTCTTCAACAGATTAGCAAGTTTCGGCCTAACGATTAATGGGATAAATGCGATTTTGGTCTTCCCCTAGTAAAGTTACTAGAGCACTATGCTGATCAGCACATTTTTCGACTACTGAACGATAAGGTGGAAGTTAACCGTGACTTTCCTCGTCCTACAACTCTTGCTACCACCCGTCGATCCAGCGTGGTAGTCACTCATCATAGAAGGCCAAGTCCGAGCTGCACTCAGATGATCTACACGGTGACCGTGTCAACGATAATGTAGAGTTATCCACGACAGTTGCCGTACCGTTCGACCTAACTAAGGATGCGTTAGCGACCGCCGTCACTTTAACTCGGCCGTCAAAATAAATTTGGTCGTTGACGCATCACAGATCGTGGTTGGCGCCGTTCTCCAACATTTTGTCGATAGACTTTTGGAACCTCTCGCCTTCATTTCCAGGCGTCCAGTTCCGTCGGAAACAAGTATACTATGGCCGGTCGTAAGTCGCTAGTAATGCACTCGATGGTTCATCCCTTCTGGCGTATCCTAAGAGGAAAACAGCTTGTAAGTTTCACCGACCACAAATCATTAGATTCTGCCTTCTGCGATGGATCCGGGAAGCATTTGTTCCTCGCTAAGGCCAACGCACAACGTTCGAAAACTGATTTTCGCGCTTGCTGCCATCAGCGATTTTTGCGTCTGACAGATCGGCCTTGGCCGGCATCTGCGGACAATGTTCTCTGTGATACTTCCGCTAGACATCCGCGCCCAGTGGTTTCTACTCTTTTCCGACGATGTGTGCTCGACACAATACACAACATTGCCCATCTCGGATTCCAGGCCACGTCGAACTCACTTTCGATGGGTGCTTTTTGCGTGCCAAGCAAAATTACGTCAGAGACTGAACGCGCGTTTGTTTGGGCCGTCAACAAGCTACAATCATCATCATCAAGTACCAGTCCTGACATACGGATATCCAAATAATCCCCTGGTCTGTCGCGTGAATTTAGACATCTTTGGTCACTTGCCACCGTCTAGTGGCATGTTCTATCTTCTAACGATGATCGATTGCTTCGGCAGGGGGTCCGAAGCCGTCTCAATACCTAGAGTTGCCGTCGAAACGATCTCGTGTGCCTTTGTGGAACTTCGGATTGCATCGCATGGTCGCCTCATCACTGTGACAACCGATCATGGCCCGCAATTCAAAGGTGGCCGTTTCACGGAAATGGATTGGTTGAAAGCTTTCATCGGCAATAGAATGCAGCGCTCAGTGCAGTTGATTCCGTCCGTCGGCGGAAGTCCTACCAATGATGCCCCTCAGTATCCGTGACGCCTTCAAGGTCGACCTTCAGGTTTACGGCGTGGAACATCTTTACGGCCAAACACTACGTCTGCTGGAGAGTGTTTTTCTACTGTCACAGGCCACTCTGAATGTGACGCCTTCTTCGCCAAAGGGGCCGCCATTCAGATGCCTCATTTACCTTCGACAGACACCGGGCGACAAACTCGTGAACTTTTTTCTGTGCACGACCCTCATCGATGTGTGCGTAGATAAGCAGCGACGTCCTCTTGAACGTCCTCAAGAAGGACCTTTCAAGGTGCTTCGAAAACAGGACCAGGCGTATATCATAGATAGCCAAAGTGAACGGGAGACCGTCTCTATCGAACACCTCGAGCATGCTTAATACGAATTCCTTGGTATGTTACTCGGTCGAGTTCTCCATCGTCCACCACCCAGCCCATGCTTGCCCACTCTTCCATCAGCAGCAAAGATGGACCGATCCCTAAACTCCTGACACCGACACCTCCGTCACCGGACCCTACCCATTCTGCGCGCCGAGTTCACTGGCCGAAGGGATTCGTAGAACCCTAGGGGCGTACGCATCAACGCGACAACAGAAAACAAGTTTGTCCATGTTGTTTATTCAAACGCCCGTTTTTGCCACGTAATTTGGTGTGGTACGCCATTTTTCCAGGTATACAAACTCAGCTGTCTCCGATCCATTTTCTCATCGCATGGTTCTTACGACATTCCCACCTGTGGCGTCTGGGAATCGCCCTGCCAGTAGCAGGCCGATTGGATATCACCTGGTATACCTTGGGCAAGGTCAGACCAAGGTGGATTGAAGGATTGTTGTCACAGTGCCTTTCTAGGCGAGAGGTGCGTAGCGGCCTATGGATTTTACTGGTCTGCCTGTGACATTGTAGCGGAAGATGCGTTCAACAAAACAAAATATTTATCGTCCAAACTTCTGGTTGCCATATACGCGCGTGTTCGCGTTTATGAATCAGAATTCCGGTCCACAACACCCCCCGTTTACGCCCACACGTCGTGTGCATTTCTGCCCGGTTTGTATGTGTCCGACACCCTCTTTCAGAGGGTTTCTGAACTGCCATTTCTCGTCACTTGGTCCGGTTCAGTTGAGCAATGGCTCATCCGGTCCCCCATGCTGTCCCTGATCCGCTAGTCAGCAGCTTTTGTACGTACCTCCCAGGCGAGTTGAAGTAATCTGCTGAGAGGTGTATTACCCACAGCTCTAGTTAGACAATAAACCGCAATATGATGCGTAAGAATATTCCAAAACTCAATTGCGTATTGAAAAATTTACATCATGTACGCTGTCTGGTAGTTTGTCTGCGTGCCGTGTGATTATGTCGCACGAACACGAACCACATACACTTTTGGTTTAGTTGCTCGTCAACAGCCTTTTTGTATCTCGCGTCTGGTGTGTTCGTGCTGAGGAGAACGTCTTAGTGCGCCGTGCACGAAGAAGCCTCACGGTCGACTGGCAAATTAAGGGCATAGGGACAGATCCTTGTGATGTGGATTTGAGCGTGTGAGCTGATCTATTCAGAGACAGTGAAACAGAAAACGCCAAAAACTCAAAGCGAAAGTGGTAACTTGAAACCTTTGATTATTCCACAGATTCCAGAGACTCCCAGGCCACTGATAAGGCTGAACCTCTGTGGAGGACAGAATGACATTTAACTACCTTTGGATCGACGGGTTGTGTACCTCAAACATGGAGAAACCACCCGATATACTTCCCGCGGGTAGCTCAAAATTTGGTTTAAATTTCCTGGCTGTCATTGTTCGTTCATATTTTTTATCNACCAGTTGCGCGGCGCGCACATAACGAAAATCAGGTTGCAGAACACTGTCTCAAAATGCTTTCTATGTGTTTTGCGCTAATGCGTTCTTCTTGCAGTACTTTTCTCAAAATTACCCAGTTACGTAGATAATTGTTTTTGTCCTTCACTGAAATAGCTTCGGCCTCTTGCTCTCTATTGATGGTCGTCTCGTGAACCATCCCAGAACACGTCCATGAATGGTTCCAGTTAGGTCATTGAGATCGGATATTTTTTGTAGTAACCGCCACTGTGTCATTTTCGTGAACCCTACCTCCTATGTACTCAAAGTTATGACCATTCTAGTCGACGGATAAGGTCTCAGCCGCGGTGGCAAATAAAAAGTCTGCCGCCCTGGGCTCTCTCCCCCTAATTCCGGGGCTTTCGTAGGATGCTGATGGGGAGGTTGTTCTGCCTCGGTGGGTTTCTAAGCAGGTGTCTACATCTATTTTACGCGCCTGCATATATTTATCATCATTTGTTTTCGAATCTTTTGGCTCCTTTGGGTTTTCAAGAAACGGCGGAGGGATGTAGTCACGTGATGAAAACTTGCTTCAGCGATTGCTACACGGGTCGGAGGCATAGGTGCAAGGTTCCCGGATCTATCAAGCGGATGTCTGTTGATATGAAAGGCGATCGTTGTAAACGGTGTACTACCTCTGCTGGGGATTGCAGGGCGTAGGATTATTGCACATGGTCCTGAGTGGTTCTTAGGACATAGGGTTACATCACAAAATCCATAGTACGGTTTTTCTGACCTCTAAAAAAATCAGACGTGGGCGGGCTTATTACGAAAGCATTTCTCAGTTTCACAAAAGTTACCAACTCTCAAGAATGTACCAGGGTATTGCCCGTAGTTTGGGCAGTATGAAAGAAGCATCAGATTGTTGGAGGTCGTACACATTCAGTTAATACCCGTTACAGCGTACCTGACGTTGTGTGCCTTATATATTTCACTATGTCCATGTGCCCTGACCATGTAACTGTAGCCAGCACTGTGATTGCAGTAAATACCGAGAGCAGAGTATATTTACCTGAATAATGAATTTTCGGACAAATTAGAATCAAGCAGTGCTTTAAAGCGTTCCCAGGAAAGTGGCTGTTCCAAAGGTTAGTAACCGTGTAAGGAAAGAACTGCTGCCTAAGAAATGTCCGAGGACGAAGCCTGGAAAGCTTCCTGTTAGGTCCTCGCCGGCCCGTATCATTCGCTACCGTGGACAGCTGTTCTGCGAGACCTACTGTAAAGAATAATTTTGGGAATTAAGTCGCAACGGAGTCGTCAAAGTTCTAGTGGATACAAATCAACAATTTCAAGCGGAGACTCTTACGCAACATTTCTTAGACGCTTGACTAGTTTGGTAGCCGCGCACTGGACACGCTGAACAGCTAATACGTCCTTCAGGCCTGCATACACGACCTGATTGACATACTCGAGGAGCGGCCTCATATAAGCCCCATACAACGTTTGAAGCGCCTTCTTGTCAATGCGGGGGAAAGTCCGCCTAATCATCCTAAGAGCGGCAAATCCCTCTTCTGCCGCCAGCTCATAGTTATACACTAAAGATAGGTTAGGCAACAGCCAGATGCCCAAATCATCCTTTAGGTCGATTTCCGTAATATCTACTTTGTTGAACGCACTTGTAGCGACTACAATTGTATATATATATTAGTCGCTACAGTTGGGGAGCTCCCGCAGAAATGAGAGAGGGAGACGTATGGTCTGATCCGGTTCTAACTCCAAAGGTTCTATCATCAAGAGAAGAAGCAATCCAGCGAAAAACCTCTCCTTGAATACCACAAGCCTCCAGTTTGTGTTTTAGAGGGCGTGTAAGACACGGTCAGTAGCCATGACGAAATCAAAGAGTGTAGCATACGAGATGAGGCCATTGTCTTTGGCCTCCTTCAGACTACATGAAAAGAAGCATTTTTGTCATGCATGACCGGTCAGGAAGGAAGCCATGCTGGGTGGAGGGAAAAAGTTGACGACGTAATAAATTGCGCAGAGCGCATGCGGTCACTTATATAAATCTGCGGGACTAAGTCGTGTATATCGTTTAAAACAGCCTACCAAGCTACTAAAGAGCTTGCCGCAGACTAATTAAAATCGTGAATGTGGGAAGTTAGGTACCTGTTAGGGGCCGTCGGGACGGTGGCGTTGTTTAACTTGCGACAAACCACACGGACGCCAGTCGCCAGGTGACGTTTTAGGTACCATTTGCAAGGGTGAGGTCCACGGGTTACTAGAGGGAAGGTTCTCGAATTCGGCCTTGACGATTTTGAGTTTTTCTGATGACAACTGACGTGGACATTTGACGATAGATGGTTCTGTGGTAGCAGCGTGATGGGAAACGTGTTTTACTTGATGGATTGATAGGGCGTGAAGACTGTTGAAGTAGGGTTGCGAAACTGTTGTCTTGGAAGTCCGAGCGTAATCTCATTGAATTAATGGACGTGGCCCTTCCGTGCACTCACAAAGCTGTTGTGCTGTCCAGCAGTTTATGACTCCTTACATTGACTACGAGTCCAAAAGAGGTGTGAAAATCAACGCCAGCAACTGGGTGCTGCACATCTGCAACGGTAAAGGTCTAGTGGAATTATTGACAGAGACCAAGGTTGGGGATGATTAGTTTCTCTCCGTAGGTCTGTATGGCAGTGCGGTTAGCGGCCCGTAGGGAATACGACACCAGTTCGAGGTTTTGTTTGTCACCGGTGGATGGAATAACACCATCATCAGCACCCGTATCAATGAAAAAGTTGAGGGACGTTCAACAGTTGAGTACATAAAACAGGCGACAAGTATGGGCCAGCGGCAACCGTTGCCATTACTGGCTGACTTGATCGTTTCCCGTCTGGGTTTGACAATTCCGAAAGAAACAAGGCTGATTGCAACGACGAGCGCGCGGTTCAAACCGACGGGAACGATAGCACACACTCCTATCAAACTGTGATGTGCGCGACCTACTTCGTGAGCGAGAATTTGAACGCACTGGTGGCCGTTTGTCTGACAGCAGTTTTGTCAAAATGGCTAACTGCAAGGACTTTTGTGATAACTGCTCCACCAGGTTTGAGACTTTCTGTTGGAGCGCGTCGTGGCTGCAAGACGCTTGTAATCGGGCTATTTGCTGAGGAGCTTAATTGTGATGCACTTGGTCAGCCAACTCTGATAGTTTAATCAACGGTTTGTCTTTCTCTAAAACACCCGATGTGTGACGGAGCTCGCGTGGGAGATTCTGAATCCACAACTCGCGCAAAACCGTTTCGTTGACAGTGTGCTTGTTTAACAACTGAATCATTTGATGAAGCAGCTATGAAAGGGTGCGATCTGCCTGTTCAACTCCGGCGAGGGGCTTGTAGAGGTTGTCTTCGTCAAAAGTTGTCATCCTGTTAATAGTGGCCGATTTGATGACATTGTAAGAATTCTCAGGTGGACGCTCGTAACTTACATTCACAACCTCCGCAGCCACAGTCTCAAGTAACTTGGAGACGACGTAATTACATATGGTGCGCAGTAAGTGGACTCGCCGAAAGTCAAAAATAGCTTCAGTCTGTGCGAACCACAGCCTAGGGGCTCTACTGCTAAACTCAAGAAGTTTACTTATGACAGTGTTCTCTGAGGCAGTTGTCTTCTGTTCAATATCAGAAGGCATATTAACGAAGAGAGAGGAAATATGTGAGAGTAAAACACCAGGATTTTCGGTTCAAACTGTTGACTGCAGACTAAACAGTGGGTACACTCTCGCCTAATACCCGCATGGTCCCGTCCAATTTTCTTTGCCAGCTAAAGTAAACGGAACGCTTCGCGATCCCTCTCAATTGTTTCTACTTCCAAGAACATTTTCCACTGTCTGCTGCAACGCCAGCAGGCTCCGCAAGGAACCAGAATAACACGTTTATCTGCTTATAGATCCCAGTCAGCCTTTGGTAGTCTGTCGTTAACTGAGTGGCTCTGAAATTCGACCACACTCGGGGACAATCCGCAGTTTTCCCGGCATATCAGGGTACACCACGGAGCGATGTGTTAAATACAACCGTCTGAGGCAACTTGGTTCAGGATGATCTTCAGGGACCTCTCCCAACTAACCTTTACTACTGTGATCGATAATGCCCGCGTTGTACTGCAAACGTAATGTTCAATCCAGTCAATAATCTTTGTAGTAAATAATCTTTGCACAGCTACTGCCCCCGAACATCGTCTTATTCATCCACTAGCAAGAACTTCATAGTGCACTTCGACTGGTTCCACCAAGCTGCTCATGACCTACAGGGCTGCGGAAAAATTTCCGTGAGAGAGACAGTTGGACGGTCGTAGTATAACCGAACTCTTTCGTAAAACCTTGTGACCATAGTCGTGAGCTTAGTTCAGTCATAAGGGGTGCATTCCGTCTAGGTAATCCCCTGCATGTTTATTTGGGGGACTTAAGAAGCCGCCCAAATAATGACCTGACTGCCTGCCATTGTCCGCAATACTACCGAAAGCCTAGTGGTTTCTCGAGCTACGTTTAATCTACTCTCAACGTCTGTCGATGGGCTGCATCTAGAAGAGTAGCGTCGGCAATGCAATGAGAGTCGGTAATTTCCAAACTCACCGGGTAACCGACTCGGATCCAGAAGGAAGGTGGTATTAAGAGCGAGTTGCTCCTTAGTAGGGTGCCGGGGTACAAGAAAAGTGTTGTCCTCTAAGTAGAACAAAATTAAGGTAACCCAATATTGCATCCACCAAACACAAAAGCTTTGAAATTAGCGGTTCACATGAATAAGACTGAAAGCAGCGACCCCGCAATGCCGAAGCGGTCAGGCACAAATTGAACCAGGTTATACACAAACAAAGGTCCAGCAGTAAAAAGCAAGGTAGAAAAAACCAAACGAGAACAAGTTTCCACAAGTAAATGATATGGAGATTTACTAATACATCAATTTCAGCGTTTGTGGGCGAAACGACTTTTCGCGCATCTAATTCGCATGGTCAGGCCAGCTTTTGCGAGGAGGACTCACAAAATCTACCAGAAAGATTTTCAACTTAAGAAGAAAAAGAGCCAACGAGAAAGAAACTAATGCATAAAGCGTGGTCAGTGACTTTCTATAAAAAAACACGTCAGTCGCCAATCACTTAACTCAAGCAGTTACCCTAACACAGCTTTCCGAACCCGTCATGGTTCCCCACTGCTCAGGTAGCTGCAGGTTGGGTGTGCATTGCAACCGGGTACCCTGCTCGAGTTTTATTTGCTGGCGACGCCAGTACCCTTTGCTCAATCGAGAAAACACGTAGTACTTATGAGTAGTCGGGAATTTGGTTTATTTTCAAGTTGACCATCACTCACATTTGATCGCAGCGTTCGCATTCAGATAGACTTTCCAGCCAGCCTCTTTCGAAAAGAAGCACTGGACTCGAGTTTCGCCCTCATTAGAGCTCATCAGTGGTGCATGTCCGTGCCACGGCCGGGATTTGAACTCCGGCCATTCCAATCATGAGGCAACCGTGTGAACCACTGCGCCATTGACCTCACATTAGGCACGACCGAATTTTCAAATGTGAATGCTCAACCACTCTGGCTTGTGAGCAATGATCAGGTTGCCCGATCGTCTCGAGAGCAGACACAGTTACTGTCTGTTAACTCCAATCGATAACCGCGCGATGAGAACTTTCAAGACAGGTCGAGATCACTGAACTCATTTAACCTGCAAGGCGATATTTTAGATTACTGATGAGTAGGTTTAATGAGTTCAGTGATCTCGACCTGTCTTGGAAGTCCTCATCGCGCGGTTATCGATTGGAGTTAACATACAGTAACTGTGTCTCCTCTCGAGACGATCGGGCAACCTGATCATTGCTCACAAGCCAGAGTGGTTGAGCGTTCACATTTGAAAATTCGGTCGTGCCTAATGTGAGGTCAATGGCGCAGTGGTTCACACGGTTGCCTCATGATTGGAATGGCCGGAGTTCAAATCCCGGCCGTGGCACGGACATACACCACTGATGAGCTCTAATGAGGGCGAAACTCGAGTCCAGTGCTTCTTTTCGAAAGAGGCTGGCTGGAAAGTCTATCTGAATGCGAACGCTGCGATCAAATATGAGTGATGGTCAACTTGAAAAAAAACACGTAGTACTTATGTCTATCCTAATCATTAGGCTGTCTCTTCCCAAATACACCTCGCAGGTGTGATTTCCAGGACATTTCACAACTATACTTACCACAGCTTTGGGCCATACACCTACTGATCGAATGCCTCCTACCGGTAGAACAAGGTTGGCAGAATTCACGTTCTGTCCAAGCCTGGTTCATCTGTGTCACGCCTGAATGGATGGTAGATACTCTTCGATCCACCGTTGCAAAAACACACTAGTCAGGTGTTAAGCCTGGTTCTACTGTTCCGTGTACATATTTTGCAGTATGATTTGGATGCACAGCGGGATCGGGGTTGTTTTCAAAGGCAACGGATCATTCGGTCTCGAAACCAAGGGGCCGCCCGTATCATTGTAGACTGAAAACAAAGGTCTGGCATCCAGAATTCCGTCGACCTTATCCAAGTAAGCGTAGAGAGCTGCGTACGGTATTACCCGTCGAATAAGGAGAGCCTGCATGTCCCGTCAATTCACGTAAATCATGCGTTCCGATGTCCCACCCCAACGACAGGCAGCAGAAGGATCGAGACGCAACCGATACCAATAACCACCAGAGTTCAACGGGTCTTGTCTTGGTCAGAGGCAAGTAACTCCGCTCCAGGCTCTGACTCCGCACCCACAAAGTTGTATATAAATTCCGGCACACCTTGACGGCAAATGAGGTCTATTAGAGCCACCAGAAAGGAGTCCTTGACATTGGCTGTGCTGCATACAAAATGAATGAATCTTTTCCTTAAACGGGTGAAGGGGCAGTCATATCTTTTACAAGTGCTTCTCTCAGTTCATACACACAGAGTCCCAAATTACTACACGCCACAGGCTGTAGGTGGGCCACCACCGAATGTTACGTGATCAACAAGAAGCGGGGGCTTAACTTGCTGGCACGGCTTTTCTGCCAACATTTTGCACCTCATACATTCAAGCAGAGCGCGCCGCACACTAGCCATGTCTTTGACAATATACAACCTCCTTCAGATGGAAAATAAGACGTGACTAGCTCCTATGTGACTTTCAACTTCATGGTGGTGTCCGTTAATTATATCCGTAACAGCCTCAAAGGGCGGCAGTGTCATCATCCTAGTACCACAAGACGGCCAAGCTGAAACACTTCCGGCGAGACACATGACACCACTTATTGTGACCGACTTTAGCCAAGCCATCGTATCCCGTTGGTCTTTGAAGTGTTTTCCACAGTTTTCAGCAAAGGCACTCTGCTGCTCTAATGGAGCGGTTGATCCACATGCTAGATCTGGTTCCAACCAGTTTAAGAGACTCCGCACAGTAAAACACCTTCGACCAGCCCTTGCGTATCAATCGTGGTATCGCGCGGGGTAGGGTGTACCAGTATGAATGACGTAACACAAACAAGGGAATGAATAAAACCACGGAGCGTGGTAATCGACTTCCTATGTAACATGTCAGTCGTCAATCACAAACTCAGGAAGCCTGATTAACAGTCCGTGCTCTCCAAGTTTTTGAATTATGACCCGGCGGCACCTGAGCTGGTGTCGGTCGTTAAGGATGGTCATTCATCTACCGTGAATCCGATCGAACGGAAAACTCTCCGGATGCGACCGTCTTTGGGCTCCCTCCCTTATCGGAGTGACAGGCCTTACGTGTAGATCGGTCACTGAAGGAACACTGTTAACTTCATAATGTCGCAGTGTTATTTTGTAATATCAAGTGAGCCTGTGGCATACGCGGCTGTTAATATACGTAGGGATTCATCTCAGTTGTTTTCGCAAACCGAGCTTGTTGGCATCACGCGCCATTCGCAAGATGGTTGAAGTGGGCACACAGCTCTCTGCCCTGCACAATAGTGGCAAATCCACCTATCCATCCCCCATCAGTGTGGTGATCCTTTATGCTGTGCACACAGGTAACCGTCACTTTGACTGTCAACTAAGCCTCTTACGATCGTGAAGACTGGGGCGTCAACAAATTTTAGTTATCCTTCGATTGGGATATGGTCGACCTGAACCACAAGGGTGGTTTCAAATTGATTAGCATACTGATTGGATAAACTAGGTAGGACTTTACAAGAGAACATAGTTAGCCATGCATTAACTGAGGCTTTTGCCAGAGGAACAGTTGCTACGCAACTAACGACAACCCGTGAACTGTTGATATGTCAGACATTGTATCGCTGCCCTAATGTGCTTGACGCTACCGGAAAACATGCTAGATGTTGCTTTTCTTGGGTCCTGCTTAAAAGTAGATTGTTCGCACGCCCTATATCTCTTTGGTCGTTTGTCGATAGGGTGGGAGATTTTAGATCCAGGGCGGAAATTCCAGAACCACATTGAGTCACGCGTGTTTAAAAAATCCTTCGTCCGCTACTTAGAGAAGTAGTTAAAATAAACAATACTATGCGCCTTTCTGAATATATGCAGACTTTAGTGTGATCACGTTAAAAAACCTGGATACGTCAATATGTCAAACATATAGTCACCCCAGCCATAAATTTTAGCAGCTATTGTGGCGATCGTTGTGCGTAACAGAATAAGTATTGAGGGCCTTATTACCTATTTTAACGGGACAGAACGTCCATCCATTAGTGTTGTTTACTCATCCAAATGTTTATGCACTTTGTTTCGTTGCTTACAGTCAGCTTATATTCGCATGCAGTAGTTGTTCAAATATGGGGTGTAATATATGCTTGTCCGTCAGCACTCCTGCCACCGACATTAGTATATTTGCCGATGGCTCTCTGGCGACACTTTGGTTTGCAGCAGGTACATCACTGTTTAAATTATACACTTAAGGCAACAAATTTTGTGCGGCGAATTCTGTCACTCTCGGTTGACAATCTGGATGTACCCCTGGCTTCAACCTATTTCTATCAACATGCAACGTCTACAGTCTACAGGCGTTACCCCACTAATTCATTCAGACCAATCTGTCACAATACTTCCTTCCAAGGTTTGCGGTGGGAATCGCCACAAAATATCCACTCGTTCTGCATTCCATAGAATCAGACACTGGCGATATCCTTTTGACAAACATAAGGAGTTCAAATGAACAGTATGTTCAGCTACTCCCTGCTAGTTTGTCCGCAATAACTTGTTGTCCCCCTATGATCGACAAACCGGCTAACTAAAATTTTGCCGCTTCCGGGGAATAGTTCGTGATTTTACGAACGGATATTCTTCTTCCAGCGCCCGAAGGATTTGCAGGAAGGGAGGGAAGAATTCTACTTCAAAATATTGATTATCTGTGGACTGTACACCAAGGCCTATCAGATTAAGTCGTTCGAGCTCTGTATGCATCTACGCGTCACTGAGTGGCAGAACCGGTGTCCAAATTTGGCCAATCGCATTGCGTTCAACTGGACTGAGGTGCTCTACCAAGCAATCTGTTGTCCATATCAAATTGAGCAGACAATTTCAGCCGGACAACCGACAGTCCCTTCTCAGATCCCACAGGGTTTAGTCTCCACCAATTTGCTTATCGCAGACTGAGCAATTTTTATATCATTTGTAAAGTTGTAGTCTAACAAGACAGTTAAAAATAGGGCATAACCAAGAAATTCTCCTAAGAAGTGTGCCGAAGGCTCATGTCAAAATCCGGGTGGATCACTCACTCTTTGCATCGCAAAATGCAAAACCGAAGGTGACTGATGAAGAGCAACAGGCATTTCACCAAGTTCTTCAAAAGAAGCAACCAAACTGTTGTGTTTTCCTCCCGACAGAATGATAACAGACTTTTGAAGCGGTTTGCTACAACGACACCAACATGAGCAAGTAGAACGGTCAGTCCAGCACAAAACACTACGCGCTGTGTCATCAAGAGACGTGTGTACGATTGGTTCTCACGGTCTTTAGGGTTGCCTATTTGAATAGTCATCGTTTGACCGTTGGGCTTGCGCACAACACGTGTCATGCAATTGATGACGTACTAAGTGGACTTATCACTTCTTCTTTCGTTAGTTGAGGCTGCCCGACCTAGAAACGGGGATGACGCTGCCGCTAGGATCAAAAAAGGATGATTTGGTAGCGCGTTAGCCCAGCTATTAGTGCGTATTGTGCTTCCGGAATGGTAAAGCTATAGAGGACCCAACGTTTCGTGGATCAGATGCCCGAAGACGTGCATGATTTAGTTGATGCCGCGCCACTCGGCGGTCTTCCACTTGGGCCTGTAAAAATTTCCGTCAGCACTGGTAACAGTAACCGGTTGCCACGTGTTTTTAGCGGGTACATGCCCAAAGACAGGATCACACCCAAACATGTGCCCGTCCATAATGTGTGTGTCTGAAAAAATATTCCGTTAATTTACGATTGACTTTGATTGAGGGCCTTCGTGGGTCAAATCCAATCAAGTGCAAAGACGGCGATCAAACGTGTTCGGCGGGATATCTACCGACAACTTCATCAGCAGGATCTCGTCAATCAAATAAACCACGATCTAGACGCATTAGACTACTGTTCCAAAATTTTCTTTACCGTCTGCACAGCAAGCTCAACCAGGCCGTTCAAAGCGAGATAATACGATGCCTTTGCGACGTTTCTTATTCCATTCAAAGTAACGAGGTCTGCAAATTCGACACTGTCAACCACAGAGTTGTTGTCAATTATGATGGTTTCTGGCAGACCGAATGTTGCGAAGTTTTTACATGAGTTGACTAAACCGTGAGGGCCGGCCAACTCGGAATGAGCATACATGATCAAAAAAATCATTCGACCTCGAAATGAACTGGAAAATTTTGAGTGGGTTCGCTTCAGTGGCGGATGTGGAACCTGTGTGCATCCTTATATGAGGGTGAGCCCTTCACAAGATTGGACCTAATCCCCTTATATCAACAGATCGAACCAAGCAAAAATTCGTGTTCGTGCACCACCAGTAGCACTCGTGTAAGATTGTTTCGTGACATCCGTTTCCAATTGGGAATTAAATATGCGCACGCTATTTTTCAACGTATCCTTGACTGTCTCGCTGAGGATTGACCTAATACGTGTTCATACTTTGATAGCATTCTTATCACCGGTTAATACTGAACAGTACGAACAGACTTTGGACTTGGTCCCGAAGAGATTTTCAGATGCACGTCTTGCATTTCAGAAGAGACACTTGTAGGTTTCTGGTATACATTGTACGATAAATCGGGTTCAAGTTGCCAAAGGAAGGTCTACAACCACTAGATGAGGAGGTAGGAACTCTACTGAATGTACCAACACCTAAAACGTGAGCTAGAACCGGTTGTTTCTAAGGGATGTTTACGCAGTTTTCTCCGGGTCACGCCATTTGCAACTAGGTATCTACATACCTTTATTAGATTCTGCAAAGTAGAACTTGGCAGTTGACCCAGGTTCACGATACTGCCTTCAACTCAGTTAAACAGACGCCCATTTCACCACGCTTGTGACATACTGTGATCCAGAACAACTAGGCCATTGATACCGTGCTGTTGCAAAAGCTTCTACATGTACCACAACACCTGATCTTTTACTACGATCGGACACCCAGCACAACAGAAGGGAATTAGTTAAAACGTAACCGAGAGGCTTTGTCTATCATAGTTGGTACCAAACGGTTTCAGTAGCACCTTCTAGGACGACGGTTCGAAATAGTTGCGGAACGCGTACCCCTGATTTTGTTACTGGGCGAGGGAGACACGATAAAAACTTGACCGCCTCGTGAAAGACTCGCAGACCTCCAGTTTGACCTGCTTATAACTATGAATTTCAATGCGCCCCCCATCGGATTCAGTACTAATGCTGTTGTCTTAATGAGTTTGATACTACAAAATGCACTGTCGCAGAATTCTTCCCAGAAGTTGTGCGTCTCGTTCGGTACTTTATCCATTCTCTTACTACCTTACTGATACACAAGAGTCAGCCATGAGCATTGTGATAGCCTCGATGAAAAAGTGTGTGCATGTAGAAGGATCAGAACTGACACTTGAAGAAATTTCCCTTTTGATTGAGAATGATCAAATTAAGTCTCCGAAATTGTAAGCATGCGTGTTGATTCCGGGAGCATTGCGACCATCCACCCTTCAGTAACTTCACGAGATCTATTCTGGCGTCGTAAAAACGAAATTGTTTTCTAGTTTTTACATATGGTACCCTGCGCCGATTATCGGTGCTGTTTTGGCGTTGATTTTGCCAACAAAACCAAAATACGGCCCCCAAATGACACTGCATCCCTGGAGATGGATAAGAAGAATAATCATAGACTGATCGGTAGACACACAAAATGCTGGTGGAACAATCAATAACGCATCACATGAACTCGTTAGAAACTTTTGTCAACTTCGTGCATTCCTGTGACATTAGGTTTCCGAGCAGCTAGTACTAACTTGATTGAAAACTGAGGAGTAAATCATAGATTCTTACCAGTCCTTCTATCGTCTAACTTTTAGCCTGAAAGGCTTTTGCATGCCAAGTTCATCTAATTCTGTCTCAGAATGACAGAACGTCCAAAACGGTTTGCATATACATTTCAGACCAAAGCGTTGAATTTGAAAGCGTTAATGGGGAGACACTACTTTAAATCCACAAGGAATCCAGCCTTCTTGTCATGAACTGCTGGCCCTTAATTGATTACTCCATGAATTGAAGCCAATTCACTCAGTACGGTGGTCAAGCCCTATCGTTCTTCAGCACTTGCCTTGCAACTCTTCAGAATGCAACCCTCTTGCTGTTTTCACTCTCGAGCTGTATAGTATGCACCAAAGCTCATGGTTGTACTTTTCGAAACAGGCATGCAGTGTGTTTCTGGATGTCCATCCCTCGGCCACACTTTATTCTCAGCCTGCCGGAAATTTGACTGGGTTGTCAACTGGTCAACATTTTGCAAACTATCTCTCACATTTGTCAAACGTGCTGGTATATTGTTCGCGTTTATGAAAAGAGAGTGTGAGATACTTCTCCCATCACGTTTACCACCTAATGAAATTATCGCATGTTCACCTTGAATTCCCTTTGTTAAGTGCCTATGGATTACGCCAAGTAACAACAAGGTACAGTCACTTCCTGTTGATGGTGGTTCTGCCAAAATCACGAAACACCTGTACCATATTTGGTGGTTAACTCCTTTCCGTTTTGCGTGTCTTGTTGGACCAAACTCTCATTACATATATGCCACCCAACTGGGAGCTTTGTCCACTGGTTACAGTCAAGGGACGTTACACTTCTATAAGACACCCTGAAGTGCTCGTAATAACTTGAATGACCTCCTGCGAACAGTTGTTCAATCACCTAAGCTTTCAGGCTGAACCCATCGTCAGACCTGTGCATTTCCAAGTAGGTATTCTCTAGGGTTATCTGAAATTCACATAAACGCGTTTGGAATAGTTTCACCTGCACTATATTGCATTCGATGTTTCAACGTCGGGAAACCCTTCCATGCATGTATAAGAAAATTATGAGTCATAAAAACGGTTAGTTTTTTCGACTAACGCCGTGCACGTCGCCTGACAGTCTGCGTGCGCCAGAATCGGCGACCCCGGCCGTGTCGAAGATGCTTGCGTCCATTTCAATGACGCACAAGCTTGTTAACTGTTTTTTGCCACCTCTAATCGCGTAGACTTCAACAGCAAAAACACGCGTGGTATTACATAGTCTTGTGCTACGCACAAGGCGGAATGACCGCGTAATGTTACGCAGCACACTCAGTGACACAGCACAACATATTTCCGCGAGCCATCCCCGCACTACATTTCTTGTGGACTGATATCACATCTGAATCCTGAATTCATGTTCAGTCCCAAGCCAGATAACATGCGCTGAGGCGTGTTGTGTTCCTCGCTGGTTTGACTTTGGCTGAAGCCCTGGCCTTTCAGCCATCCTTGCCGATCTCTTGATCTTACGGTGACAGCAGATCGACACGTAGTTCATAGCACCATAGACTAGTAGTGGCCATCAAGTGGTGTTAGAGAAGAATAAGCTCAATCATACTATTTTTTTATACACGTGCATAAGATGGAAAATTTGATACAAAATTGCATACGTTAAAAAACAAGTGAATATTTTCTATTCATAGATGGCTGGGTTACATATACGGTTACATTTAGAATTCTGCATTGGTTGAGCATATCGCGAGTCCTTCGATACTCTTAGGAATTTGAGCGAAGAATGACGTCTGGTCGAGAGGTCCGTGCGTTCCCCACGGAAGTATATGCGTCCCACATCATGGAAACATTTTCCGCACACTTTCCCAGGACTGCCTACACGGAATAATGATCAAATTCTTCGCCGATACACCCTCTCCACCCCTCAATCATCACTTTTTTGGCACGACCTTGAGCATTAGGCCAGTAGTCACCTTGTGGAGTACCAATTGATGTGACAAATCAACTATTTCATCGAACTGTGCAAACCCCGAGTACTATCTTCTCAAAACTATGTAGTTCGAAGTTTTCTGCGTAAACTTGAATTTCCCCTTTATATAATGTCTGCTTTTGTATGTTTTCTTGCTCTATTCACATAGCGGACTAGTTGTACAATTTTCAAGTTTTTGGTGTTCAAATGTGTATATGCTTAAAAATCTGTACGTTTATCACGCTCTCCTGAGCGTGTTTTTCCCAAATGCGTTGAGAACTATCCCATTATTATTATTATTATTACTATTATTATTATTATTATTATTATTATTATTATTAGTAGTAGTAGTAGTAGTAGTAGTAGTAGTAGTAGTAGTAGTAGTAGTAGTAGTAGTAGTAGTAGTAGTAGTAGTAGTAGTAGTAGTATTGGTCGACGATGGTTTTCGCGCATTCATTCGATGCCATACGAACTATGTTACTATTTCCCGTATTCAGTCTCGCAAAAAAGGGTGAGGAGACGATAATTTCGAGTGCACAAAGTCAATGACTCCTGTCACAGGTTTAACGTTGTTTGGTTACAGATGGACTCAACTACCACTAAGTGTTACGCACAACCCTGGAGATTGGAACTCCTCGATCTGAATCGAGCGAATTTAGGTCTAGCCCAAAAACCTTCTCACTTGCCCGTCATGGGTAATGGTCGCGCCATATCGATTGAAATGTTAGAAAACTGCAGCGATGTGACATGTACTGTCGTGCCTTCTTGCTCGCTACCAAGATGTCGTCAAAGTAAACTTGCACGAAATACAGACTGTAAAGTTTTGAAGAGTTTGACCTGCAATTCGCAAGCCAACTGGAACGCGCACAAACGACGACATTTCGGATGTGGTAGTGATAATTGCCTCCTCCAGGTCTTCTAAAGTCACAGAGATTTCTTTGTAGGCCAGATCTAGGTCAAACTTTGAAAAGATGGTCTCACCGAGCAGAACGACGAAGAACACGCGAATGTTGGGAACCATGTATCCGCTGAGGGTCAAAACGTTCTCTGAGGTACGGTGAGCACCGGCACCATATGCAAGAGCGAGGCCAACGAGCTGGCAGAGGGCCAGATAATTTCAACTAGTAGGAGGTTATCGAATTCGGCACTGGTGATTTTGAGAGTCGCTGATGAAAACCGCGGGTTGATGGTCGTTCAGTGGTAATGTGACAGGAAAAGACCTGGTTTGCCTGTGACAATGAGCCTGACTGTTCGACAAGGTGTGAGAACTCTCGAGATGGATTTGTGAAACATTTGTCTCGTATGGCCGAACCTAGTCCCGTTAACTTACTCGGTGTGGCCTTTCCGCGTATACACAGCGTTGTTGTTTAGCCCGGCAGTTTCCAACTTTCTAAGTCAGCCAATAGTCCGAAGGGGGTGAGGTAACCAGCTCCGGTAACTAGGTGCTGTGCGTCCGCGATAAGGGAGGTTTAGAAGAGTTGCTACCGGAGAACGATATGGAGGGCGAGTAGTTCCTACCCGCACGTCTGCAGAGTGGCCTGTATAGTAGTCGACACCGATTCAACCATGTGTAAGGCAACGACAACGCCGATGTCCGTATAAATTCGATAAATGAAGGTTGAGCTGACAAACACATGGAACAATCAACATGGAAACCGTCTTTATCACCAGCCTGCTTGTTCTAGAAGAAACAAGGCTATGTGCAACGGCAAGCACCCGCCGCTATCAAACTCTCTTGTGCACGACCAACTCCGTCTTCTAGACCCTGAGCACGCCGTTCATCCGCAGGTAGTTTAGTTAGAGTGGCTGGCTGCTGAAAAGTCTGTACGTAGGACCCCATCGGACTTGAGATGTACTTTTGGAGAATGCTCAGGCCGCAACACGTCTTCTCCTGGGTCACTTCCTGGACTTGATCGGCCAACTCTGGTAGATTAGTCAGGGGTTTGTTCCCCCACCTAAAGCAGCCAGAGCACGAAGGTGCTAGTGTGGGGGTTCTGAAGCCTGAAACCGCGCAGTACTGGTTGGTTAACAGTTTGCTTTTTGGATACACTGATCAAGTGATAGATCAACTGCGAGGCAGTGCGGTCCCCAGATTCAACGCCGAAAAAGATATAGCGGAGATTGTCCTCGTCAAAAGCCAACATTCTGTTGACAGTGACAGATTCAATGACACTGTAAAGATTCTAAGCCAGGCGCCTATAAATCACATCCGCAAATTATGCAGCCACAGACTTGTGAATCTGGGACGACAATGTTATACATTGTGCCTTGCAAGTTAGTTCGCCGGAGATCTGGAATACCTCTAATTCGTGCATACCGGAGCCTCGGTTTTCTACCGCTAAATTCAGGATTGGTCACAACTACGTCCTTCAAGGCCACTGGTTGCTGTTCGACGTCAAAAGGCGTAACAGCGAGTAAGGGAGAGTAGAGAAAAATACCAACCCTTTCGGAAAGAACTAAAAAGAATAAAAGGGAGACGCAGTAAACATAATCTCGACAATGTGCGAAGCAAGATTCACGAAAGGATTAGTGGGTTATCCGTCTTTTTTGAACTACAGAGAACGCTGCCAGACGCCTAAACTGGATCCTCTTTGGCTATGGCGTCTCAAGCTGAACCTTGCGCTCATGTATCATCTAGTTTATAACAATAAATTTACTGTTAAACTCGCGATTCGCCTTCAGCATAGCTCAAAATACAACATCAGGAACAGAGAGTTCACTTTGGCAACTCTTAAATCCCGTAGAAAACTCCGTTCAAATTTTTTCCTAGTGAAATATACCTACATTTGGAACAAACTCCCACATGCAATTAGAACCAGTAAGAATATACATCAATTCAAACGAAGCTTAGAAACTTTCCT
>QNGE01004797.1:0-17300 GCA_008508345.1 Paragonimus westermani | reverse complement strand
TTTTTTGAGACTGAATCGGTGAAATAAGCGAACTACCTATTTCTATGTTGCGTGCGTGAAAGTTCCATAAACTGCAGTCGTTCCCTCTTTGACTACGTAATTCTTGCAAGAAACTTCACGTTCGTGCTACTGTTAAATTATTCGTTTATGTATGGTTTGCAAATATCCACAGTGATCGCGCGTAACCAAGCGTGCTTCTCACACATGCGTTGGGAAATATATTATTTATTTATTTATTCATTTATTTATTTATTTATTTACTAGGAAAATATGTGAACCGATCACTTTTTGCGTTATACGATAACAATTATCTGCTAGAGATATATACTTTATTAACTAACACAAAATTATAAATTCTATACAAAAGATTTAGTCAGGAAATGTATGATTCCATTATCCGCCATACTTCTCTTATCACGTAATTTTGCTTTCCATTCTTGATTCCACGATAAATTCTAACGCGAGACAACATTTCGTAACGTCCAGAGAGTCAAACTCCCGTACTGGTTGGAAATTTCGTGAAATTCCGTAGATTTGAGGAAATAACGGAGTCCAGTCAAGAAGATCGTCCATTTCTCCGAAAAAATTGGGACCCACCTATCTTTCTACATTTTTCCAGGAGTATCTACATATTTTTTCGAGGACGTCTACACCAATCGATGACGAAATTCTTCGACTGTTCATTTTCTCCATCCTGATAAATCATTTTTTCTGGCATGGCCTTGAACATAAGGCCAACGCTACTTTGTGAATCAATAATTCATGTAACAACTCAACACTTTTTTTATTGAATATTGAAAGTCCTGAGAGCTATTGTTTTAGAAGCGAGTGTGCCATCTACCTCTTCATAAACTAGGGTTTCTCTTTATTATTTCTCCATTTTTATTACTTTTTCTCTATGATTGGTGTTTTGCACAATTAACAATTAAGTGTACGGTATGGGGTTCACGTCAAAATGTGTGTACTGATCACGCTTATATGAGCGTGTTTCTCGCAGATACGTTGAGAAATACACCATCATTATTATTATTATAGAGTGCCCCCCAGTTTGCGAATGAATGACTGTGCTTGAAGGTATTATAGAGACCCCGGGCTTTACTGTCCTGCCTACGGATGATGTGTAAAATCGCCCCAGATTTCCTCGTTGTATAGTGTACCTACGTTATCAGGAGAAGTCACATATCCACGCGTGCTATCCGACTGTTCGTCCGCATGCCCTGTGATCGTGTGAAAAAAATCCGAACATCACACTCTCCCTCGTAACTCGCCTGCCAACAGCCGGTCTGTAACCTCCCAGGCTAATTTCCGCGTCTATGCCGTTTACAATGCTACACGAGACAACCTGCACATCTCATCGAACAAATACTCGGTCTCTGTTCTCAATCATTTTGTATACCACGTGTGGTTAATCCGTATCTGGAAGAAACAAATCGGCGCACCGTATCCTGAAATAACAACACAAAACGTCATCTCAGCAAACTGTCTCCGAGATGCTTACTACAAGTGATTCCGACCCAGGATGAACACAAGCACATGACAGACAGGACGCGTACATGAACAGTTTATTGTCACCTAAAAGCAATTTGATCAAGTGGAGTGCACTTCTGCGAAAGCATCTGGCACAGTCTTGCGGATAAACTGAGACAAACTATCAAGCTATATACAACACCCTATAGGTATTGGGGAAGAATTAGCCGCAGTAGTACACCTAAACTGTCTACCGTCTTTATAGTGTCCTCTGAGTGTCCTACATAACAAGCTCAATAATTTCCCTAATGGGGTAAAATCAGTTTCTGTATTTGCCACTTAACCATTTAAAAAACCGATTACGAATTAAATGTCATATAAAAATTGACCACCGACGGATTGTCATTGTTTGGTTATACTATGATTCCATGGTTTCTTCAGCGGCTATTCCGGCTTGTTTTAATGGAACAGAAACTAGGCCAAACGTTTTCGAACAGGCAGTGTGCATTTTCATCTCCGTCCATTGCCTTCACCAATGACGGCGCTACCGGTAGAAGATAAGGGTGCGAGACTCGCATCCTTCGAGGTCATGAACGCACCTTTTTGTTCTTCTCCGATGGTTGTAATGACAATCGTTTCGTTTTTCACTAAATACTACACGTCTTTGTCATCGTTTACGTCTTTTTGATATCCCGTGGATTGACTTTGTTTCATGTGACGTGAAAATTGTCATTGCGTTTTAACACTCATTACTGCGCTTTGTCTGTTACAGCTGTTGGACGTCCTTCCAGGAGACCGTCGATCTTCGCTAGCAAAACATGACATTATCATCTAGGATTCGCATTAATGTTTGATCTGAAGGCTCAAATGACAGTTTTATGGTCAAAGTGATAATGTTGAGTGGGTTCAAGCCAATTTTTGCCATCTATCCGATAGATTTGCAGTAGGGTGGTAACAAGAAACTTTTACAGCGTCAACTTGATTTCCGATGGTCATCCACTTAGCACTGGCTGACAGGTATGTGATCTCGATCTACGTTATATATCTATTTTCTTTGGGCTTTCTGAAGTGGCTTACTGTTGTACTTCTAATTTCGGCTAAGGTAATTCATTTCTAATTCAAATTCAACCAACAAAATTTGTCAGTCGTAGCTGGAAAGTTTTGACATTTCCCCCTAATCTGTTTCGTGTGAACAATGCACTGATCTATTGAATCATCCGCCAACAATTCCAGTTTGCATTTGGTTACGCGCAATCTGCTGATCCATCAACTGTCTTTCTCAATATCCAACGACAAGAAAACTGATCAGTCTCCAAACCGATTACTGAGAGGACGCTCGTGAAAACAAAATTTGGCACGGCCCTGACTGAGTTAGTATACAAGAAAATAAGCCTCTCACTTCGAATGCGAAAAATTCTCAGAAGCTGTGCAAAGCCCGTTTCCACACAGAGAATTGGATAACTAAGCAATGCTCATTAAGAGGGGGCGATAAAACGGAGTTCAGCTAACTCGAACAAATGATCATTGGTTGAATCGGAACCGAATGACTGCTTGCCGATCAAGAAATGACGAAAGTTGTTACTCAAAGATATACAGGGAGAGTGTCTAATTATGACACTTAGAATTTCCCGGAGCACAGAAGGGATAACAGTTATGAAAACGGTGGCAGTATATGAGGTAAAAATAAATATGATTAATGCAGTTCACTTTAGGAAGATAACAAAACGTAGGGTCGTCTTTCTACAATGTTCAAAACAAACCTCAGTCTCAAAAATAGTTGAACAGACCTTACCAAAATCAAGTTTTACTTTTCGTCCTAAGTTGCTCATCAAATCTTGGTGTACGGTGTATTTCTTCGGAGAAGTGCACAGGTACATCCAACATGCCAAAATGGAGCAACGGGCATTATGGCAATGGCGAGGAAAATGCTCCCGGAAAATTTGAAGTGTATACGAATTTCCATCTGCATACATTGTACTTCACGATGGAATTTGCTCCCTTCTCACCTATGTTGCCACCATTTTGGATTTACTGTGGAGGAATTTTACAATTTTGGATTTCCACACAGACGCAGCACCAGAGTTACCTGCGCTATTCGGAATAGCTGGAAGTTAGTACAGATCTATATGCGGAGGAGAAGTGAACCACTCAGTGAAAAATTTTGACGGTCTTATAAGTGTCCTTCACAAGATCGGTCACGACTCTCAAAAGACATTTGAAAAGTGGTCTAAAACGGTCGTGGGGGTTGGAAGGCAGCGTGCTGGGTAAAATTTCAAACAACGGAGAGTGATACCTTGGCCAGGAGCCATTAAAAGATAATAGGTGGACCTAATTAAGTGGTACATTTGAATCATGTCTTGAACGTAAGCTTGAATAGAGAACAACAGCTGCTGACGCACGTGGAGAAAAATAAATGTGCAAAAGATCAAGACGTAGGCGGTGACTGTAGCGGAACGTTCGACCCTTACGAGTTAAACGCAGCGTACGCCGGTAGGTGGCCGGCGACAGCAAAGTTTTTAATGATTGATCAATCAACTGCGTAACATCATCATCAGAGATGTTCTGGACCCCAGTATTGACGCACCTGCCAATGGTTAGCGTAAGTGAAAATTCCTTGCATCTGCTCATGAAGTGGTGAATTTACAAGTTCAGCGCACCTCTTGGATTAACCCCACGCCCTGGAAGTACCTCACACAACTTATTAAAATCAATTTCTTTTTAAGGCATGACAGTACACACACTGAAACGTCACTGCCATAGGCGGCTTCTCGTTTTTGGTGGATTACCATTTCATAACGATCGTCCCAAGAAAGAACACAAAAAGCTAGAACCCGGTAGTTCTGTTTGCATTCGTAACATAACAGTGCCTCTATTCGATCCAGCGGCACAAGAAACGAACCACAGTCGACTCTGTCAGGCTCGGCAATAGCTGCACTGGTCACATTTCAAGTGCTTTACATCATCTAGAATGCCAACCTGGAACGAGTTGGCTTAACGTCAGATACTTCAGGTAAGTTTACACGAACTCACTCAGCCTTTTCAGCAAACTTACTGAACGTTGCGATTGCTGCTCGACTCTAAAGCCACGAATATTTGCAGTAAGCCAGCCCTGGCTCGGCGTTCCTCTTCTGGACTACGAACTTGATATCGATGTGATGCTTCCATTACGGACTGATGGAGACTGAGGTAAGTGTTGTGGGACAGCCCTCCATGTAGGAGCCTTATTTCAGGTTTTTCAGTGCGACAATCCCAAACTCATTGTGATTTCCGGAAAAGTTTGATGAGCTGTTTGCTTGACCATTGTTGATCTCTCGGTGGCTGGAGTTCTATGCTGGATTCCAGCCCCTGATTTTGCGAGATGGACTTGCTTTAACGGGCTCAGAAACTATCACCTCTCTAGGTTTCCTTCATACCCTACTGGTAGATGATTTCAACTTTCCGGGAAGAAACTTCTCTGTGCTCTTCTACGTGGGTTCTGAAGAGATATAGCATCATGTCCATCCGGACCCCAGGATTTCGATCGCAGCACTCCTGAGGTAGACCACCAGAAGTGGTTGGAAAGTGGAGTACTACAACATGCTCGTGATGTTGTGTTATTCTCCATCTGTTCAACACGACGTTCAAACTGTTTAACTTAATTCATACTAAATTTGGTGCATACATCTTACATCATCTCCCTTCCATTCGATGAACAAATTGCATTTGACTAAACACGCTTCGGAATACTCATCATAGACGCGTGGTCATGCTTGTCGCAACTTGACTAATATTGAACCGTTGGCTAAGAATTCAAGTTCACACCGAGTTACGCGTAATCTGTTGGTTCAGTAAATGCCTCTCAATATTCAAAGACAGAGATAATCTATCCTCGAAACGGTCAACGAGAAGGCGCTCGTAATAACTGGATTTAATACGGTACTAATTGAATTAATGTACAGAATAATCGTCTCTCACCTCGAATGTGAAAATCCTCAGAAATCAAAGAAAGAAAATGCCCGCACAACAAATCAACAATCGGGCACCGACAACCATGGTGGACGATAAGACGGGTTGAGCTCACTCAAACAAGTGGTCATTGGTTTGGTCAGAGCAAAACGACTGTTCATGCATCGAGAAATAACGGAAGTCATAAGCTATTCAAGGAAAAATACAGAAAAAATGTCTAATTTCGGTATTTAGAAGTTTACAGGGCTCGAACTAAATAGTAGTAAGGGAAACGGTCAAAGTAGGTGGTGTAAGAACAAGGATGAGTAAGGTGTCTTATTTGGGGAAGAGAGCAAAGCGTAGGGTCACCTTTCAACATCCAGCAAACCTCAGTAGTCTCAAAATAACGCAACAAACCGTGGCAAAATCAACACTGGGCCCCGAAAATCTGCTGGTTTCTCAAACTCAAGGTGGCAATATGAACAGTGGCAACGACCGGTTTGACGGGAGGGTCAACACGTACTGTTTTATCCGTAGTGACTTCTTGGTACTCTACAGACGCTTCTCAAAACAAAGTGATCTGATGTCCCGTCTCACAGTGCCGTCTGAAGTTCTTCCCGACACCTAGCGTACATGTCTGTCGTCACCAGAGAATACCTCGGTGATTATACCGTAGGGCCAAACACCTCCGGAGGCTCTTTCGTGAAGGAGAACTTCATGGCCTACTTGAAGAACACGCGAAGCCCTCAACCACCTAGGTATTACCTGTAGCTGTGGTAAGTATTCACGCCGCCATCGTTTCCAAAACACAAGATAAACGCTGTGCTTGTCTCCAGCCCCTTGTGTAACGTTCGCACAATGTAACCTCATCTGTACCTAAACCTGTATTCGAGCGCAACAACAGCAAATCACTAGGACGAAGCACTTGGTGACTATGTGGATCATAATAAACAGGCACGGGTGGCCTATCGTTCACGAGTCGTTCAGCTTCCGCCATGTAGGCGGTAAGTGACTCTTCATTCATTTCCTGCTGTTGTGTTACCGACGGCAGAACTCGTCTCACTGGTCGGATCATTCTCTGTCAAGCCCCGCCCCAATGACTTGCACCAGGAGGATAAAAATACCAATCAATTTCTCGATTTGATAGCCTATCTGTCAACACACACCGGTCAAATTGTCGCAGCCTTCGTTTTAGCTCCAACAATGTTGGAGTCGTTGTCACTGTAAATGACGTCCGGCTCGCCCCGCCTTCCCAAAAATCGCACCAGGGCCATGAGAAAAGAGTCCGTAGACATGGAATAGGCCACTTCGATGTGAATGGCCCTAGTCCGTGAACAGGTAAATTTGCAGCCATACCGTCTGGGCTCGCTTCTTCCTATAGGCACTTTGGATGTGCCAAAATAATCCACCCCACGGTACCTGAAGGAGTAACCGTCCGTCGACGTTCTCATCGACGGAGTAGGCGTCATCGTTTGAGTGCACTGCCCAGCATAAACCCGTTTACAGTGACAGCACTCACTTAACACTCGTTCAACGGCCGCCATACTCTTCAAAATCCAAAACCGCCTTCTGATGCTGGAAGTACGTGGAAGGCACCCATATGCCCTGCGGACTCGTGATAGTAACGCATCGAAGGACTTGTGACAGCACCGTGACTGGAAATAATCACCACCTCCACACCGTTTCCATTTTCTGATCGGGTTCCACCGCCAAGATGCCGTGCCCCATCTATCAACACTGGCAACAATCCTCCAATTCTGCCCACCTTACGAGGACTTACAGTGGACGATCTCAGGGCCCTGAGTTCCTTGGAGAACTCGCGCTATTGCACGACCTTCACTAGTTTGCGACAAAAGACATTGATTCTGCACGTACAAAGGGTTCCCACTCTGATTGACGCGCTTTGTTCAGTGGATATAGCCACGTAACGTGATAACCAAGCTACGGTCCACAGTAACTGAGTCCAACAAGAGTACCTTGGTACCAGCTGGTCCAGTATAGAATTAAGGTCTGATTTTGTGGTGATCGCATGGGTGCGCCTAAGTTTAGGGTCATCCTTTAACAAACAAAAGGTTAGCACTTTCTGTCTCTGTTCTTCTGAGTTGAACAGAAAGCTGGGACCCCGTAACCAGAGGTCCATCTCCTTGGTCAAGGTCTGTGACATTCCCCAAGACGCCACATCGACCGGATTCAATTCTGAAGGCACACGCCTCCACAGTGTGACAGAAGTAAGGTCGTGGATGGGTCCTACATGACTGACAACGAAAGTTGCCAAACGCGATGAGGTGTTCTGTAGGTATTGCAACACTATTGTAGAATCTGTCGGAAGTCAAAAGTTACGTATTGGAGTCAACTCATGAATAAGGAATTACATTGGTTTGGACGGTAGAACGACTGCATTTATCTCCTTGTCTTTGTGCAATACTCATCTATCTTGTCTCCACGGCAAACCCATCGTAAAGTGACCATGCCTCGGTATTACACTGCTATCAGTTATATTCAATGCTCGCCTGTCCTCCACAAAGGGCTCTTTGTTCTCAGAAGTGCATTCGTCAGTGTAATCCAACTCATACATCCTTCGGATCGGATCAACCAACGATAACGCGCCTACTCTAAGGACGTGTACACAGGGTTCATTTCGGGCTTCGGTGCGACACGGACCTCGGGGGTTCCAGCCGAAAATGGTCTTACTCGCATAAGGCTCATTGATGCTGCCCAGTCTCTGCTCCGTCATCCAGTGTGCTTCAGGTACATCGCATCCTATCAAAACCCCCACTCCAGTTCTAGTTAGACTCTTAAAGGAAACATCCTTTAGGTGAGTCCATCTATCTACTTCTAACTGGTGGACAACGTCAGCCTGAGTCAGTGGCAGCTGTTTCACTGTATAAACTGAATCAGCTGTGATGGAATGCTCCTGATCCAACGACTGCAACTTGATCGATACCTTATTGCATGATGTTGCACAAGTTCCGTGTAGAGTACGGAACATCATCTGGCAGGGCTGTCCCTGCAAACCAATCGTCCTTGTAATAGATTCGTCAGACCCGTTATCCAGAAAGGCATATGTTGGCTCTGACGCTTCCAGGCCAACCAACCTGATCGGGACGAATCCTAGACACACGTCGTTTACATTGGGCGTACCACCGTACAAGGATGACTGTCATTTCCTCCTTACCCTGTTCGGGCTTATCCTCATGGACCAACGTATGATGGCGTCGACCACAACCCGGTACCGCACATCGTGTCTGTACTTTACAAGACTTAGCCACATGGTTCGCCCTTAGGCAAACAAATCAGCGCCCGGTGTTCTTCAGCATTGTTTTGCGTTGCTCCGAAGACTGACCGCTGACCCAACCGCAATCGGATATATCGTGATTGCCCTTACAAACCGGACACCTCAAGTTCACCTTCTCATAAGGCACACCTACTTCGACGTTGCACCTCGAGTATCTGATTCCAGAATGTCCAGAGGATGATCAGTTGCTCATCCTGCTTTCTGAGCGAGCAGCCAACTGACCACACTGACCAGCAATGCCTGCTGCTCTTTTCTCCACAAAACGTAACAAATCGCTAAAATCAGGTTCCCTCCCGCACTCATTTATACCCTCGGCAACTTCTGCCAATCTTTCTCGCAGATGGTGAGACAATCACTTAACTGCTTTAATGAGGTTTGTTGTGCAGTTTAGCTCTGCACCGTAATCTAGCTGCATTAACATTACCTGACAACCTTTCATTTGCCTGGCTAGTCCACGCAAGCCATCAACGTCGCCAGCGACTAATCTAGGACCCATGAAAGCCCCCTTACTTACCGCTTGCATAATATCATGTCGGCGACCAAACTGCTGGTGCGAAATCCTCATAGTTTCTGTAAAACCCAATTCCTTCGGCAAGAGTGCAGAGTGCATGATTGCCTTCTTCGTCCAACCACGACAATAATGCAACAAATATGAAAGCTTCGATCCTTCGTCAACCAACTTGTCTACCGCGTTACCTTCAAAATTTCTGAGAAAGGTTAAGTAGTTATTCGGAGACACATCGAAACTACCCACCTCGATTTTCGGAAGACTAGCTCCCAGAACCAAAGGTCCGAGAGCCCGCTCCAACGACTCGTCAGGGTCTAAACAAAAGAGGTTTGTTTCGGAGGCCCTCGATTGACCAAGGTGGCATGGTGTACTAAACTTAGTACTGGTTCTCGGGGCGGGCTCAGATTCCGCGTCCCTACCATGTCTTCTATGGAGTTCCAGCAGTTTACGTCTCACTTCTAACTCCTCTGCCTTCAAGATCAGCTCTTCCTCTAACAGGTCATCAGAAACTTCATTAGAAACATTCATCAGAGCACGATCAAGCAAAACGGGCAAAACGGCGCTGGATTTTGACACACTCTCCATCTTTTCCGGTGGGGCTACCACCGTCCATAACTCTATCCCTGAGCCGGATCCCTGCTTAGTTCTAGGGGCCTCAGACAAACAACACTCATGCTCAGCAGCACTCGGTTCAGGTGGGACCCTATCGATAAGAGAGCTTTTAGATATACTTAAAATATTTGGCATGAAAAGATCGTTCGTAAACTTTAAAAAAATAGGATTAATATAAAGGGGACATCACCGTAGTTATGAGTATTCAAATTATTCTCGTCCAACTTGGGAAATGGTTCATGGGACATTGTAGCAGCCTCGATTGTTAAAGAAGTGCTTGATCGTCCGGCATAAAAACGCTGTTCACGGGTGGCAGGATCAACCTCGATAACCCCATGATTGTTAGGACTGGCAGAACCTTCCACAATGTCCGACTTCGTCATTCTTGCAGAATGCCGGAATGCCATGACCGGATCGCTTTCTTATTCGTCCTTGTTAGTTGTTGAGGAATCCAAGTATTATTGAACGGTTGGCTAAGAATTCAAGTTCACACCGAGTTACGCGTAATCTGTTGGTTCAGTAAATGCCTCTCAATATTCAAAGACAGAGATAATCTATCCTCGAAACGGTCAACGAGAAGGCGCTCGTAATAACTGGATTTAATACGGTACTAATTGAATTAATGTACAGAATAATCGTCTCTCACCTCGAATGTGAAAATCCTCAGAAATCAAAGAAAGAAAATGCCCGCACAACAAATCAACAATCGGGCACCGACAACCATGGTGGACGATAAGACGGGTTGAGCTCACTCAAACAAGTGGTCATTGGTTTGGTCAGAGCAAAACGACTGTTCATGCATCGAGAAATAACGGAAGTCATAAGCTATTCAAGGAAAAATACAGAAAAAATGTCTAATTTCGGTATTTAGAAGTTTACAGGGCTCGAACTAAATAGTAGTAAGGGAAACGGTCAAAGTAGGTGGTGTAAGAACAAGGATGAGTAAGGTGTCTTATTTGGGGAAGAGAGCAAAGCGTAGGGTCACCTTTCAACATCCAGCAAACCTCAGTAGTCTCAAAATAACGCAACAAACCTTGGCAAAGTCAACAACTGTATTCTCACCATCGAGGACCCGGTGGTCATTAACCTCCGAGCCTTTGCTTCCTTCGGGTCGTTTGATCATGCGGTGGTCACGTTGGGTTCCGCCTGCTCTGTTGTCGATCAGTTCCGCCGCTAGCAACCGTAGAAACCACCACAAAATGAATGATGACGTTACGTTTCTATCTGCCGATTCAGTCTTCCGACGAAGTTAACTCCTCCCATTCGGTTCATCAACTATACACTGAACTGATGAACATCCTCTCCGCAGTCGTTTAAGAGTCTACGCCTCTGATAGTTCAGAAACGCAGTAAATCACTAAGTCAACTCTGCAGTCGGACACAAAGCTCACTCTTAAATGACGGCATACTTGGGATAGTTACCGAAACTCTTAATCCGAGAGTAATTATTTTACCCACGCAAAAACCGGAAACCAATGCACCGCGCCTATTAACAAAGGTCGCTTGCACCATCAGCATCGGCTAACCGCATATATGGTCAGCGACACGAAAGACCTGTTCCGATATATATTTCCGGCATCAAAAGCAAAGACTGAAGTGCCACAGCCTTTGTAGAACTTACTGCTCTGTTGCGGAAGCCGCGCATGTTTTAGTGGACATTTGTGGCAGCATCCTCGCTCGGACCTCTTCAACTTCTCATTTTCCAACTGCCGACCTGATAGATGGCAATAGCACCGAGTAATTTGCCTACAGCTGTGTGATAAACTCCTGCCTATCACAGATATCTCACTTTCCCTAGACCGCAACCCACCGAAGGCATTGCGTGAAACTGCTGAGTGGCCAGATAGACCCTTTTTGGTCATATACAAAGTCCATCTCAAGTGGTTTGGTGCTGGATGTTCTTAGGCTTATTAACATTGCTTCCGTTTCTAAGGGTGGTAGTAGCAGTCTTCCTAACGATTATCCTCTATTACTTATACTATCCTGCTTATCAAAGGCGTTGAAGGCGTTTGTATATGACTCGCTGCACAAGCACACATCTGCCCGTAACTTACCTACTGGTGTGCAACATGGTGTTAGAAGCAATCGTACTTGCGCGGCAAATCCAAGAATGGTATAGTGTCCAGCGTAGCTGTGAGGAGCACTCTGTGGTGAGCGCGATCAGTGCAGTAAGAGCACACAGTACACGAGTAAAAATAGAAAATCTCAACCAAGTAAATGAACCGACAGTAGTGGTACACTGAGATTCGGTTATGGGGACGGCATCGGGCCACCACGTGAAACGATCAGCCATCGTCAAAAGATATGTCATCCCTTTGGAAGGTGGCAAAGGACTTTAAATATCTATGTAAAGATGCGCAAGTAGAGATGTAATCGAAGTGAATCGGACAATCGGGGCCGACACGTGGCAGTGAATCTTGGCTTGTTGACAAGCAAGGCGAGATCGTTCCCACGTGCTATGATCCTTTTGCACACCAGGCCAGAAGTACCTATCGGAAATGAGCTTGGCCGTGACCCGGATGCCAGGATGGGCTATGTTGTGTATCGTGTCGAACACACGTCGTCGGAAAATAGTAGGAACTACTGGACGTGGATGTCCAGCAGAGGTATCGCAAATGATAGTGTCTGCAGACGCTGGCAAAGGTTGATCAGTCAGCCGCAAAGTTGAGTTTTGGCAGGAGGCGCGGAAATCATTTCCCGAACGTTGTGCGTTGGCCATAGCGTTTAAGTCGATTGAGTCGTAACCAACTAGTGACGACACTCAGGACAAAGCGTCAGCCACGACGTTATCGCTGCCAGAAAGGTGGCGTACATCAGACGTAAACTAGGATACGAAGTCCAGATGGTGAATTCCGCGGGGCGAATGTCTCTCAGACCTACTGCGAAAAGCAAAAATCAACGGTTTGTGGTCGGTGAAAATCACAAACTGGTTTCCTTCGAGTGCATGTCGGAAGTACCGAACGGCCGAGTAAATCGCTAACAACTCACGACCGAACGTGCTATACCTAGTTTCAGCCGGAAGTAAACGTATGGAAAAGAAAGCGAGCGGTTTCCAGAGTCCATCGACGAACTGTTGAAGTACGGCGCCGACCGCGGTGTCTGACGCGACAACAGTTACACTTATTTCCGCGGTTGAGTTGAAGTGGTACAACATAACGGCGGTGGCTAATGCGTCCTTAATTTTATCGAACGATTCGATGGATGCTGGTGATAACTCTACGGCTCCGTTGACACGGCCGCAGAGTAACTCGGTTAAAGGCTGCATAAGCTGAGCGCAATGTGGAATAAACCGCCTACAGTAGTTGATCATCCCGTTAAATCGACGAATAGCGGCGAGAGTTGTGGGACGGGGAAAATCGCGGATTACTCCTACCTTATCGATTAACGGTCGAATACCGTACTGGTCACCGTAATGTCCTAGAAGCTCTATTGACCAAAACCACACTTTTCCGCGTTAATCGTTATGCCAAAAGTTGCTAATCTGTCGAAGAGCTGTCGCAGATGAATCTGGTGTTTTTCTTCAGACGCGCTTGCAACTAACGGGTCATCAATGTAGGGGTGGACGAAATCCAGAACCCGTGTGGTGTCGTGGATAAAACGTCGAAACTTTTGTGCAGCGTTTCGCAAACCAAACGACATACGTAGAATAAGCCGGATGGTGTGATGGCGGCTGTTTTGGCAACATCCTCATCCGCAACCGGGATCTGGTGGTATGCGCGCACCAGATCAATTTTTGCGAAAACACGGGTACCATGAGGGCTAGTCGTGATGTCCTGTATGTGCGGAATCGGGTATCTGTCGGGTATTGTGGCGTTGTTGAGCAAACGATAATCTCCACGCGGGCGCCAATCGCCCAACGCTTTAGGGACCATGTGGAGTGGAGAGGCCCAAGGGCTACTGGAAGGGCGAATGATACCGAGCTCGAGCATGTGCTCAAACTCAGCACGGGCTACCTTAAGCTTGTCTGGTGTCAACCTGCGAGCTTTGGCGAACACCGGCGGGCCTGCCGTGACTAGGTGGTGCCTCGTGGAACCCCTGACGGCAGGCAGAGATGAAGATTGTCGAAAAACGGTCGGAAACCTATCGATTAGAAAACTAAATGAGTTTAGTTTTAAAGAGCTTTAATATACGGGACTGACTGATAACTTATCGGTCAAAATCCCTGTAACCGTAAGCTTTGTCGTTTGGTCGACTAGACAGTGTCGTCCGGAATCTACCAAAAGATCGAAGTGCCGGAGAAGGTCGGTGCCGATAATCGTTATTTGGACGTCGCGACCGTAAAGATCCAGCAGAAAGGCCTACGGAGACCTAAATTAAGTGTGCGAGGGCTCTGATCAAACACATTTGTAATGCTTCCGTTGGCCGCGCGAAGATTCGAAATAGATGATCTGTTCGAGTCGTGGGTCTCAGGTGGGATCACGCTGACCTCGGCACCTGCGTCGATAAGATAGCGAATCCCTGACTCGTGATCTTTTAGAGGGAAGAGAAGGCCAGGCGGGAGAGTTACGTCGTTAACCATGTGGATTTGGCTGCCCTGTTTGCTGACTGGACCAAAGGTACAAGGCTGTCGGCATCGTCGGACTTTGTTACCAAATTGCTGGTGATACCAGCAGTGATCCGGATTAGCGTTCGGTGGCGGCTGACGAGAATCACGTGACCATGCGTGGCTACTGTGTCTCCGAATGAGGGTAGTCGAACGTGATCTCGAACGCTGCGTCGCTAATGCCTGAAGTTGTTTAGTTAGGGCGGCAACTTGAGCAGTTAGAGTGACAATTGCGCCCTGACTATTCGAAGCGAGCTGGGAAACAACGGTGCCGTATGTTTTCCCGATCCGGTCGGCGACATCAGCCAAGGTTGACAAGATTGCTGATGGGTTTGCGCTAAGAATGTTTTGCATATCTTTAGGCAAACGCTGTAGCCACATCTCCCTAAGTAAAGCCTTTTTGTGTCGTGCCAGCTAACCGCTGTACATGGCGAAGGATCTGCGATGGTTTACGGTCACCGAGCTCGGTCGCACTCAGAAGCTGAGAAATACGTCGGCGATCGGACAAGCCAGCACGCTTAATCACGGCCGCTTTAAGTTGCTCGTAGGGCTCCGTGGGGTCCACTAAGTCCAGAACATCGTCCACCTCGTCAATGACGTGAGATTGCAGTGCCGCTACTACGTGATGAAAACGCGTTAGCTCTGAACTAATCTGTCGTAGCAAAATTGTGGCTTCGAACTGGGCAAACCACGATTTAGGATTATTCTGTCTAAAGGGTGCAAACGGTAAGACTAATGCACTGACCGAGGCGTCTGACAAAACATGCGGTTGAGCTTCCATTAAAGCGAAATGGATGATAAATCATTTTTTTAAAAAGAATGAATATGTAAAATGTGTTTTTGAAAAATAGCAACTCAGCTATACAAAAGATATACCTGTGGGGAACAAATATTATTCGAACGGGCTCAACAATTGAGTGCTCGTCGCACTAAGTCACGTTTTCCCCAGGTACGTAATTGTCAGACGCAAAAAGCAAAAGGCCGTTGAGGAGAGAGACCAAATTTTTATTCGATGAAAATGTACAGGTGGTCTCTGATAGCGCTATAAAGGGCACCGACACGCAAAATAGCTAGAGAGACTAGAGGCCCGCCGTTGACGAGCGAGTAAGCCGGAAGAATGTGACACGTGTGTCCTTCGGGTTCGCGCGACGGTCACATGACATGTAGACAAACAGTCGGACAGCATGCATCATGCGAGCTTTCTTAAAAGCCTAGGTACAATATGCGACTATGAGTTTTGGAAATATTTTACACACCATACCGCATGCATGCCAGTGAAATCTCCAGGCCACTACATATATATATGAACGAATAAAATTGAGTTATCCCCCAAAATTCTAAACGGTTTACCGGAATTAAGAGGTTCCGGATTAAATAATTTGCTGCAGTGAACCTGGAGAAAAATTGCTGAAGGAAAGTGAATTAATAATTAAGCTCACCAAATTGTAGAGGACTGGTACGTTGCTGTCTAAATCCTGCCCTGAAAAGTAGAGAATACAGAGAGACACGTCAACCTAGCGAGGCACAGAGCGAGTTGTGGTTTTAGACTCGGGCCGGATGTTGCAAAATATGTAGCTTGACTAAAACATGAGTAGGTACAAAACCAAAATCATCAAAAATGTACAGATGAATGCGACTATCAAAATATTATTCATTATACTCGCTACAACCTGTAGTTGAACGGATGTTCGCNATCAAAAATGTACAGATGAATGCGACTATCAAAATATTATTCATTATACTCGCTACAACCTGTAGTTGAACGGATGTTCGCCTGTACGTCGACGGACTATAAAGGTCCAGTGTGATGGTGGTTGGGAAGTGTGGCTTCCAAATAATTTTATCCAGTTTTAAAAGTTCCCTGTTGCCAACGCCCCAACGAAAGACTATCCAAAAGGAGTTAACTAGGCGCGCGATCAGTCCTGGAGACAGAAACTGAAGAAACGATGCTGGAAATTTACCTATAAGGCCGTTGAACCCTCACCAGATCGCATTTTAATGGCTGGTACTGTTTCCCGAAAGCGATCCGACGTAAATGAAGCCTCGTCATCCGATCAGAGGATATCGAGCAGTTCATCGTGTAGTAAATGCGGCTCACAGTGGCTTTCACAGAGACGGAGATCAAGATCATTTGGTCTACGCATTACAGCTTGGAAGAAGGCCGGCAGTCAATCGCGGAGAAGGTGCACATTCTTAGACACTGTCAACAACAGACACAAGTGCAAACAACGTATTTAAACCAAAGGAATTGGTTGACAACCCTAATCGTCCTGCTGTTCAGGTCTGGGCCTCATGTCAGTATCGCAGCCTCAATACAGCCAGTAAATACTCACAACACTGGTACTTCCATACTACATCGGCCGTCTCGCAGTATGGGCCGGGTCGCTCTATCTACTGCATATAGCAGGGTGGATATGCGAAAACATGCTACTGCTGACCCCTTCCGAACGCCATTTCTGGTGATTACTCCGCAGGTCCTAAAACAGATAGCTAATTATAGTAACACGGTGTCGATAAGTCTCATCTACCATTCAACCCCAGACCGTCCTGTTGCCTTACATACGCGACCTTCGAGCATCAGAGAGAATCATTTTTCTCCGGAGATACCCCAGATTAGCGAACACCGCCTTAGCTTCAGAGATATGCACTTTCATTCAGTTCCCCACATCTCCGACGCCTCATACGCAGCCTCCATCCATCACTCCATTATCTAACATTGAAGCTCCGTAATCGCAGCAATCTCACAGAAGCATTTTACATTTTGAAGCTGCCAATCAAATTCCAAATTATCCAGCAGGATACGAAAAGCATTTGATACGATATGCGCTGTTTAGACTATATCAAACAGCAACATCCCATAGCCACCATAATCTAGACCAGTCAGACTTCTGTCAGGTTGTAGAGGACTGATACGTTTCTGTCTAGAATCGTGCCTACTCTCCACAATAATTA
>QNGE01004796.1:32699-54840 GCA_008508345.1 Paragonimus westermani | reverse complement strand
GATCTATCCTTTGCTTTTTGGTAATCAGATCTGATCAAGCATTTCAGTTACCTTACTATGTTTGACAAACTTTTTGGACGTTTTTCTTAAGTGCCTGCCGTTTTGACTGAAGACGTTTTGGGAACTTTTACAAAACATTTAACCTTGGCATTTGACAAATCATGAGGAGTCACGGTTGTCGCTGCAAAACTGTAAAGGAACATAACAGGAACCTGGAGAAATCTCTGAAGTGTTGCACCGATCGAGGAATTTCCGTGTCACGCGACAAAGTGGCTTTGCGTGAAAAGAAGGTCACTTTTCAGGGACAACTGTTAACATCAAAACGGACTCAAAATAGAACCGTGAAGACAAGGACCATGGTGACGATGTGAGCTCCTGGGGATGTGGAAGCAGTATCACAACTGAATGGTACGGTTAGTTGTCTGAGTGGGCTTTTTCCAACTTGATGCATCCCATTCGCATGTTGATCCGTAAAGAAATACCATTCAAATGGCAGAAAGAAAAACAGACGGTATTCCATAAAATCAAACCAGTCATTACCAAGGCGCGTATCCTGAACTACTATAATCCAACACCACATCTGGTCGTTCATCTGGTCGTTCAGCGTGACAGCAGTGAAGGTACCCTGGGGGTGGCATTATTACAAAACGGAAGACCAGTAAAAACCGAAGCAGGAGTCTTCCATTCGTTGAGCGATATTGTGCGCAAATTGAGAAGGAGATATTAGCAGTGATATCTGCTTCCGAACGGTTCGGTACTTATACTTCGGTCGGAAAATAATAGTTCATACCGACCACAAACCTTCAGTTTCAGTAGTGAAGAAACCGTCATTCAGTGTCGATAAGGTTACAAAGAATGCTACTCAGAATGCAAAGACACGACGCGGAATTGATCTATCAATCGGGGACCAAGATGTACATAGCTGGCACTTTGTACAGGGCTTGTGGAAAAGATTCCTCCTTCGAAGAGTTTCATTCAGACCCTGTTCCGGCCATGAACTTCACTTGGACGGAAACCACCCTGATCACGAGCCTGAAGAAATCATCGGTACAAGAGTTCACAGTACAACGTCCAGCGGAAACAACTGAAAGTGAGTATTGGCACTCTAGGAGAAAGTTGTCCGAGAAGCTAGTGGTATTCTTCAAAGATTGTGATCAATTTATCCGGGAAGGCGGCCTAATATCCAAAGCAAAATAACTGCAATTCTGGGAACGTTTCAGCGGAAGATCGTGCTCACTTGGCACATTCGGGATGGAACAGCTGTATCCGGTGGGAGAAGGAGCTCATCTATTGACCTCAGACGTCGAGTTCCATAAGGGACTACATACAGGCCTATATTGCATGTCGGACTGTTGTCTCGAAGCAAACCAAGGAAACGGTGCTGAAGCATCAAACCCCTCAAAGATCCTGCCGACTATCATCCGCGGACATCTTTGCGTTCAATGATTAGCAACATTTGGTCACAGTGCGCCATTCCGGCTATTTCTATGAGTTGGAACGGCTAAGTTCCACTACTCTCAGCGATGTCGTTAATAAACTTGGAGCCCAATTCGTGGGCCATGGTACACCTGAGATCTTTTTGAACAACGGGTCACAATTCATTGGCACGGACTTCAGACTTTGTGCCGAAAAGTTGGGACCCCACTACCGTACAAACAGTCCGTAATACGGTCAGCCAAATGGCATGGCCAAAGCGGCAGTCAAAATGGCAAAACGACTGTCACATCTGGTACGGTAATCCGGAAATGATCCATATTTAATGTTGTTGAAGGAAAAGGATATTCTTGAATGAGCTATTTTTCACATTTGGGCTAAAAGAACGCTGAGGAGAAGAACACACACATATCTATTGGTAATTGAAGATTTGCTGAAACCCAATCGCCGAATGAAATCGGAGTGCACGACGAGTTGGGACGATGAATACCAATCCGAAAGCAGCTCCAAGACAGGAGGTCGCGATCTACTGGTCTTACAGGTGGGTGACGAAGTATGGGTAGAGTGCGTTTCAGAAGACCCTCAGTGGTGGACAGAAGGACTGGTGGTGAGTTACTCCGGTTATTAAATATACGGAGACCTACTGTAGAGGAGGAACCGAGTGCGTCTGAGAAAACGAGCAACACCGGATGAGGGGCACCTCCGCACAAATTGGGAGTTGATATCACGAACCAGAGGTAGATTTCGATATGAGAAAAAGGATGTGAAGAGAGTGGATTAGACAAAGGCATCCGCACGGGATCAACCGTTGCTTCGCAGAAGGCTACGGCTAACCGCCGTGGACACCGCGAGCAGAATGGCTTGTCAGCGCGGCGACCAATTAGAATGGCACGTTACCTTGTTATCGGACCTTGCCATAACGAGCATCGGAGTAAAGCTATTTGTTAAAGTGCGTCACGCGTTAAACGTAAACGAGCTACAAACGGAGACGAGCCGACCAATAAGAAAGCGATGGCGTCGACACCAAATGTAACTTTTCACTATATTGTTGACTCTTGTCTAAAAAATAGCCTGTGAAAGCTCAAACTGAAATTTGTTTTGTGTCACAAGTTCTGCTGTCGATTTCCTGCCGGAAGGTGGCGAATTTCCAACACTAGAGGTGGTAGATCATTTCTGCAAACGGTGCGAAACCGTGCCACTGCAAAAAAATAAGATGGTACAACAACTGCTAAATTCATCTTTGATCATTGGATTTCAGGCTGGGGTGTACCGACTCAGTTACATTCTGACCGAGGATCAAATTTTAAAGCGCGTTGATGCATGAACTGTGTAGAATATCAGGCACAAGGAAAACACGAACGAGTGCTTGCCACCACTAAGGCAACTGTGCGGTGGAACGAGTCAGTTGCACGTTGAAATCTCTCCTAAAGACGTTCGTGGGTTCAGAAAACTGCGGATCATGAAACGAAGCCTCACCTGTATGCCTGCTTGCATGCTGTACAAGCATCCATTCTTCTACAGCACAATCACCGCATTATCTGTTGACAGGAAGGGAGATACGGCTGCCATCTGTTCAACTTGTTTTAGGTTACCGCCAAGACAACCTGCTGACTTCGGATTACTGCACCCAGTTGAGCGACAAATTGATGAAGGCATATATATCAGCACGCAAACATCTGCCAGCGACCCAGCGGAGACAAAAAGATTATTGTGATAGCAAGACACACCGATCCCCCTACAACTTTTTGATAAAGTTTGGCTATCTGCAGAAACGCTGGAGGCTGGAACTACAAGGGCCATACGCCGTGCACCAGATTACTTCCGAATTCACCTGTACCATGAGTGGATTCAACGACGACCGGTCTGGGCTCAGAGTAGTGCATTTCAATCTGTTGAAGTCGAATACTTCAGAGTGAGATCAACTGATTACTGGGAAGGAGTTGGAAGTAGCTGTGGAGTGCACTACGTCGCCAAGAGGAGGACAATCACAAGCACTGCTGCCAGTGCTTTCGATGGCAGTGAGTAGTTCAGTAACATGCGGCACATCGCCATTTTGCTTCGCCAGATGTACTCTAATTCCTTTCAGGCTCTTGAACACATAGGCTGGCAACTTCCCTGCACAGGGCTGGGAAAGGTGATAAACCTGATCCCGGGGTCAGAGGTCAGTGAACGTGGGACCATTTCTGATTGGTCGCTTACTTCCGGGCCGTGTGACCCCCTATATATACGGACTGGGACACGACACAAATTGAAGCTCCTTTGGTATCTTTGTTGTGCCAGTACCTATCTCTCGTTCATTTCGGCTTTCCTCTTTCGCGGTGCGGACCTTATTGTGCCTCATTTGCGAACGCTGGCATTGTGTGCCGTCATCTGTGGTTAATTCGTTAGAATATTACATAATTACTGCACCGTTTTGTCGATCAGTCGACAGAGATTGGAGGAGCCTTCTTATCTGTGGATAGCAGAAAGTTATTCTCCCCGATCCGTGGCTGCACTGGCCGTCGAATCAGTGTAATTAAGATCATATGTGAAAAAGATGGTTCACTTATCACCAGTCAGTTGTACTGACTCGACAGGTGAGCTGAACATTTTGAGGGACAGTTCGGCTGGCTTCAACGAGGCCATGTGGACCTGGTTGCTTAATTATTACGTTTCGAACTGTCCGCCATCGGAAGTGAAAATGACCTTGGAGCTTAAGTTAGTGAAGCGCAACACGGCTCCTGGATCAGACCGCCTTCCTCCTCTTTTTAATGATAGTGCAGAGAGGTCGATATCAGAACTGACGAAACTCCCCTAGACTGTTTGGAAAATTGAAGAGGTACCTCGTGATTGAAGCCTAACAACAGCAATTCCCGTTTTCAAAAAGACAGCCCAAAGTCTATGTGACAGCCGGAGAGGCATCAGCCTAGTGCCCGTTGCGTCCAAGTTACTCACTGGCCTTAGGTTACGTGGACTCAATAGGCTCAGAATAAGTCAGATGCCTGAAGAGTAGACGGGATTCCGGTCCGGTTGTGAGTGCGTTGATCGCATTTTCATTTTGAGACGGATCTTGGAACATCGGCACTCTTATAAGCAGCTGACGGTCATGCCAGGGAAGTTCTAAGGAAATATAGGGATCGGATGAGATCACTGTATGCTTTCCTCGCAAGCAGAGTGAGAGCTTATGGACAACTGTCTCGGGCCTTCATGACCGCTGGTGTTGTTCGTCAACGGCGTCCGATTTCCCCCTCCCTGTTCAACTTAGCCACGGACGACATTCTGGAAGGTACACTTGAGGAATCAAGTAGACTTGGTGTTGAGCTTCTTCCTGACACTAGGTTGAACGACATGGAGTATGCGGATGATACTGTCCTAGCCCCTCGGCCGAAAACATGTGGACCATGCTGAAAAAGGGGAGTGGTCGGGTTGGTTTGTATGGAATGCGCTTCAAACCGCATAGTACTGCTTCAAGATTGGCAATTCTACTCCCACTTTCTTCATCGCAGACAATTCACTTGAGACAGTGTACACTTTCGCATATTTGGATAGCACTATCCCGTCAGTATGTAATAGTGCTGATGAGATGTCAGATGACAGCCTGCGGCGTCGAAGAGACACCCATTTGTCGCTGAAACGAAGGGTGTATGATGGTTATGTACGTTCAGCTTCACTCTGTAGTTCCGAACCGTGGCCTGTTCGCAACGAAGTTATCATCTGACTACTTATAGTTCTCCAGCATAATATCATTGATATTTAGTGGTAATACTACTATTACTCCAGCTTTTTCAACATTTCTTTGAAGATATTCCACATCACTCCTAAGGCTCATGGCTGTTGTGGTGATGATGATATATTGTCTCAAACAGCCGTCGGTTCGGAGAAGGAGACGTGGCAGATAAGCACAAATTCACGGGGAAGAAAGAAAAATAGCGCCTTCCACTTTGTGGCCACTGGGCGCAAAATACTGCCACGTTGGAGCGTTTCCAACCAGCGATGGGATAGTCGTGAACTCTCCAACTGGGTAGAAAGTATCTATTAGCCCTGCCGGGTGGTGAAGGCTCTCACAGTCCGTGACCACGTCGTCACTTGCCCGTTTCCGGTTTCTTCTGTCTATCAGCATCCACTCTGAACAATGCGCCGTGCGACAGAAGCTCTTTTGACCTACAGAACACTTGACCGAATAAGCGAAGTGTATTTTCATTACCTCGATTATTGGCCGCGAACCTGCACTTTTTCCAAATACGCACCAACCGAATGTCGCGTTGTTCGTACAATCAATTCATTTGGAATTGGCCAACCGGCGAAGACAGTGGTAGTCGAATATTGGGAATCGAAATGTAACTTTCACATGAATGGGTCAGGTCTGATCCACATGGCAAGACTGAGCGCGCGCACGCGATGTAGACGACAACTAGACGTCTTCGCGATGCCATAAGTGGCAAGAATTGGCGACTGCACTGAATGCCCTTGCTAACCTTGTTCACATCTCGTCAGCAATATTAAAGGCTGACGAGATCGCTACCCAAGTAGGTGAAACAGTCAACATTTTACAGTCGCCTGTCTGCAACAATAAGGTTGAGATCAATGCCAACCCAATCGTGTGACGACACTTTACACTTTAGAAGGTGCAAAGGGCATACCGCGCGGACCAGCCATATTTTCAGCACGGTCCGCGTGTTCTCTGCAAAAGAGCTGAATAAAGCAATGTCGTTCGCATACTCAGCTCACTGCCTGGCAGAGACTCCACTCTCAAATGCTTGAAACCTCTGAGTGTTTCTTCCAGAATACCGTCTGTCAAAAAGTTGAAGTGGGAAGGAAAGATCGAACAGCTCTGTAGAACGCTACCTGAACTAGAGGACGTTTGAGACAATTGCTCAAAAATACACCCCTGCACTCAACCGATTTCAATTAATTGACATACTTCGCTGAGGTTCGTTTGCGATGGAGACAGTCCCGCATAAGATGTCGGACAGCCAGGTCAGAAGCAGCACTTAGGTCTAAAATACTACGGTTGTTGGATGAGAAAAGTCGTGCCGTTGCTCCAATGCCTTTCACAAGGTGAATCTATACTCCCGCGATCAAGCTGTTGTACCACTTAATCATAGTGTCCTCTTGACTGTCGAAGCGGACGCTTTAGAAATCGCCATCGCCGCGACTGTCTGTCATACTGGAAGTATTATGACCTCTCTCTGGATATTGTCTTAACGACAGACATTGTTCAGCAATGGAATGGAAAACCTTGTACGACCATTGTCTACTTGAAAACCATATTCGTCTTTTCTCTGACCAACGAGCAAGCGAGAAACAAACAGGGACGAAATTCAGCAATGGAGACTCAAACTGTCTAACTGCACTTTATACGTTGTGTACAGACTTAGAACAGATAATTACGCCACCGCATGTGTGGTTGTTATCGTAACGCATTTATGGACACAATCGGCCTGAAGGGCATCCATTTTCCCTTATGTCATCCACATATCACGCGCACGTTGTATATCTTACATTCAAAAATACCCCCTTTTCTGTAGATGACATGGAATAACTGACGGTGTAATGCAAGCCTCGAATTTTTTGCATCCACCTCACAGGAGACTCATCAAGAACATGCAGCTATCCGAATAAGATATTACCGACTTCAACGGTCCTCATCCTTTTGTGACTAATAGATGGGCACCTTCGCACACTCCTCACCTTCTATCGCCCCGACATGACAACTTCCGCTGTTATCAACTGTTTGCGTCCAACATATTATCCATATTGTTAACTTTGAGTACTCACGCTGGATTCACTCAAAACGCCATTAATTTAATCAGGGAGCTCTAAGCATTAGCTTGATGGTGTTAGGGTTACTTTTAAGTCAGGACCCATCTGGGCTTGTCCTCACATTTTATGATTACTTCCTTTTGGCCCATTTTACGCTTAATGGGTCTGTTCTGTCATATTTTTATCACAAGTTTGAATCAGACAGGATACCGGCTCATCACCACGAAAGTAGGTTCGTATGAAGAATAGGTAGACGATAAAACGCGGAACAAAAAGTACAATGATGAAAGGAAAATTGGCTAGGTTTACACTACCCTTGATCTTGAAATTTTTCTTGTTCCTCCTTCGAGAATAGGGCTGGATAGTATAATAAAAGATGGTCACGACAGTAAGCGGCAATGTTACCGTTGACTGCAACTTACAACCATAGCCACAATGTCTTAAGCGAGTGGCAGTATATTTTGAACCCCAACCAATATTGACGCCAGTTTCTTCATACTCCCATACCAGGTCATGTGCCGTCCATTATGTAGCTTTTTTTACAGTCATACTAAAGGAGTGTAAACAGGACTCTGTCTGGTTGTCACTCGGGAGGTTTTGCTATGCCCAGTCCACTTAGATCATATTCACTTTTATTGATTGGTCAGAATGTGCACAATTTCTGTTCTACACTTAATATCATAACGTCGTTCCGTTTCTTTCACAGCCTGTATGTTGTGCATCCGTTTTCTATTCTGCACTACCGGAAATTGAAATAATCTAAAAGCAATCCAAACAGGGCAATGTCAGATTCTCAATTGGTGCTTGGTGAAGAGGGTCTTGTTGGTGAGCACTTTTGTGCGTATTAACGACTTCAGGCTTCGAAAAACTCACGAGTGATGTTGAAAACAGGATCGACCCATCGGAAAATATTGAGACAAACGCTGCGGAAATTTTATCTGAAGGAGAAGGGGTCGATGAAGAGGGAGTTCGCGAAGAAGATCAATCTAATGGTTCAAGTAAACCTTTCAGATTCCCGCTTTCCCGTGTAAAAATAATTGCTAAAACAGTTCCCTCCGTGAATCTCATCAACTCTGAAGCGCTAGTACTGATTGAACGTGCTTGTGAACTGTTCGTGAGAAACTTCAGTCGCAACATCTACCAAGTAACTGTGGAAGAAGGCAAGAAAACGGTTTCTCGAGCTCATGTGGATAGCGTCGTGCGTACTATGAACCAATATGAATTTCTTGATGGAATGCTAGATGAATCCTAGATTTTCCCTCCAATTAGGTTTCAAGAGTATTCTTCAGCATTCGTTATGTCCTATTTTTCTGTACATATTGAAGTTGCCATTTGTATACTTCACGAAAGACACCTTCTATGAAAAACCATGACCGGTTATTTAATCGCGGGTTGCTAATCAACTTAAAGTATAGAGCGCTATCCAATTGTTTTACTTGTTTTAATGAGGACAGTCATCACCAATACGTGCAAATCATGAGCAGCCGCTATATTCAGCTGCTTTCGGACAAAGTTTCTTGGTGGCAACATTAAGAGTGTTTAAAGTTGGCTCCGACGATACAGTCACTTCAATTCATTTAGATATATCTGTATACCTGAAAAGCCTGAAATTTAGTTCTCCCCGATAACATGCGAGTTATAACGATATCATGCATAAATCGGAACATTTAAACGCCCAGTTGACGGACAGCGATGGAGGCAAATTGAACACCTCAAGTATTGCGTTCTTTTTATAGCACTAACTGCAGTTATCTACCGCTGACTTGGAGGCATTCACTTGAGTAAGAAGGCAGTGAAAAATCGGCACGTCTTATCTGTTGTGGACAAGTGGGTATGCGCTCGACCCTCGTCCACTAACAATTTGAAACACCTTTCCTGAAGAGCAGTCGAAACGTAGTCCCATCAGACATCGAACTAAAAGAACGCGTCAGGGTTTGGAAACAAACCGTATATTTCCAGCAATGTTAGGAAATATGATAAGCAGTTAGTTCTAGCCTAATCTGGGACCAACGGCAGCAACCAAGGGAAGAAAGAAGAGAAGCGGGCCACAGCCCACTCGGCGACAATCAAAAGCGCGCCAGGAAACTTCGAGTGCGTCAAAGAACGCTCGGAAAGGTCCAGGTCAAACGACTTTGGATAATGCAAGAATAGGCGAGTCGTTACGAGAGGAGCAAGCATTCGCTGCGTGCAATTAGTTGCACGACTGAAGAAATTGGCACTGAGTTCATATCAGGCCTCCTATAGCCGGCGTACACAGAATCATGCGGTTGCAGCCGGGATCCTTAGAGAAGCCACACGATCGCTGGTCACTACATATCTCACACCACTCTTCATCGTGAGATCTGATTAGGCAGATTTTGACAAATTTTTAACTCGGACAATGAAATCCACTCTAGGTATGCAGCTCGCAGTATCCAGTTTCACCTACCGTATCCTACGAAAGCTCACCCTCATAACTGAAATCATCAAATACTGAGTCCCGTTTGCCTAGTTCGTCAAGGCAACAAGAAGACGTGAAGCGCAAGCTTTCAGTTCATCCGCGTCAGCTAGATTGGCGAAACATTCGTTATGCACGTTCAGTACCCGGCGATAAACTAACGGATGGCGAAGGCCATATGGTATATAAGGGCGTTGGGTTAAGTGGATTCAGTTCCACAGTAGCCGGGTTGATTGCATCTGCATTTCCCAACGGGAGCCAGCGTGTTACTGTTGAGTTCACTTCGATGATCATCAACTTCTTCATAGCAAGCGTAGTCATTTATCATTAACCGTATGTAACTGTCAGCTAATTCCATTTTTGTGCTAATCTCTGAAAATACCGGGAAACACTTGACATACTAGAACGTGCAACACTGCGCACCCGTCTTGGATTCTGTTGTGGTGTTATAATTAACAAGTAACAACCACACGAAATGGCAAATGTGTGAAACATGAGATGAAAAAAGGCATATAAGGTGAAAAAAGATGTAGAAAGAAAGAAATTCAACAATGCACACATGTTCGTATTACACGCGCTGTTGACTTACGTTCTTCGCTGTGAACATACTTCGCGCGAACACACCAGGTTTCGGAGGCGTACAACAGGACTGCTCTCGCGGTGTCACTGTACATTCGACCTTTCACAGATAAACTAAGATCATGTCGGCACCGCAGATGGCGTAAGTTGGCAAACGACGTAGGAGCATTTGATATGCGATTGTTCATCTCATCAAACATTCTCAAAGTGCATGAACTTCTCGACTACGTCTAACTCCTCACCACCAAGGGTAAGGGCATGCGCAGAGTCTCGCCGATCTTGCAACAGCATCTTGTACTTAGCAAATGCAAACGCCATATTAAACTGAAGCTTCTAGTCTGTCTGAGATGTTTTGGGCTGCTTGTGAGCATTCGAGGATTAGGGCAATGTTGTCTACATATTGTTTCTTGAAGCCGAGTATCATATTCACAATCTGTCAGAGCACGTCTGGGTTCACGTGTAATGCGAAGCCAAATAGGAAAGGGGATGTTAGACAACCCTGTCGCACCCCGATTGAGATGCTCAAGTTCGGCGATACGCTGCTATAAGTCCTAACTCCACCCGAGGTCTGGTAATAAATTGTTTTCGGAATGCCGTTATGTTCGTCGTAAGCGTTTAAAGCAACTAAATCACGCTCATCAGTAATTATCCCGCTTACCTGAGCATTCAAGTCTCCAACCAGTATTACAATGACCTTGCGCCGTGCAGTATACAGAGGGTGAATGGGATGGTGGTAAAATCAGTCTTTGACTGCAGTCTTTGAGGGCATATGGCGTAACAACACTCAGGCGGTGTTTGTGATGAGCGATGTAACCGTGCCTTCCACTATGGCAATGCAGAGACGGTTTTGGGTGGGTATCTAATGAGGCAGAGACTTCTCTGCGTATACGATTAGGGCCATTACAGCACCATCTTGGAGGGTGACTTGAGCCTCAGGGTCTCCAAACAGGCGCACACTGTACGCACAAGATGAAGCAACTGATAGAAATGGAAGATGTAGCACTGAGCCAGAGTCTTGAAGCCGTGTTTCAGCAAGAAAACGAATATCGATGAGAGGGGTCTGCAAAATGCATGCGAAGGCTGTCTGATGACCTATTTCCATGTGTTTGAACGTTTTAGATGGCAAGCTTAGCTGGTCTTTTGGGAGAGACGAGTAGGGGTTTGCGTCCACCGTCTGGTGGTTAACATATTTCCATTGATAATGACTTCCGTCGCGAGCAATAGACGAGACAGGTCCCTGGCGTGTGTTTGCGAGAACGGGATTGGAGAGTCACTAAGTTACTTAACAAAATTGGGGACACCAGGGTTGATCAGTTTCGCGCGGTACATTGTGAGATGGGATCAAAGCTGGTCGCTGACACCTCGACCAAACAGTTACGATAAGATTTTGCATGACGTTCTGTTTTCCAGAGAGTGTGGTTGCATCTTACTGCAGTATGCACTAAGTCAACTCAGATCACAAGTACGCACTAAATCAGCGTAGCGTTGTTGAAATGATGACATCAGGAGTAACAGAAGCACATGCTGTCGTTGCCGGTCTGCGGCCTCTCAGGCATCGAAAAGAGGGCTGTGCAATATTCTGTTATATGTCCTGTGGTTCGGAAACGTGGTCTGCTTGGAACGAAGAGTATAGTATGATAATAGTTGTGGCCAGTTTGAGTGAACGGTAGGGACAATCTGATGGGCACACTTTCGAAGTTAAACAATAATTGTCGATTAAACCGAGGGAAATAACACGGTTATGATTAATTCGATCCTATCCATCAATGGGATGGTTTGGGCAGTCTGCCATTGTTGACCTAGTATGGATGGCGTGTTCGTAGGTTGGTAGGCAGTAGGCCGGAGCGGTTTGAATGACCTTCCTCTGACGAGGTACAACAGAGTGACGCGACGAAACAGCGGCCGATTCAGCTGTCGCTGTATTTCGGTGTTGCATTGACATTGTTATCCGGGCCCTCTGTAAACGACCCGAGAAAAGTAAATTAACTTCATGTACTCCTCATCAGGCAGCGATATATGAGTAATTCGTGTTAATTTCCAACTGTCGTAGTTATGAAGAGAACAGCAGGCCCTACCCAAGAAAGGGAGGAGGATCATACTATCAAGAGGAACTATGTCGATACTTCAACGTTGAACATCAAGGCGCGCATCCCTTACGAACAAAAATCCGAGGTATAAGTACAAGAGAGCCTTATTATGACTTTCACAGCCCGCATTATTAATCGCACTTATTTTACAGACTATTTAGCCAGACAACGGCAACATTCACGCCACGAAGCTCAAGTATCCGCCATTTCACCTAGTATCCGCAGCTGTCGAATGAGTCGCGATGATCCCAGCCCAGGAGACAAACCCGACCTACGTTGTTCAATTCTTCGGTAAACGGCTTCGTTGTTCCACGTCCAGTCATCATCCGCCAATCTTGCTCACGGCTGCGGCAACAGCTAAAGTTGTTTGCTGTAGCATACGGCTAACTGGTATTCTTAATACAAAATCTAACCGTCAAAGTCTGTACTTACTTAGTGGTCGAACAAAGGAACTCGACTGGTACTGTGTGGTGAATCCACGTTTACTAACCCTTTTTGCAGGTACCCATGGTCAACTACCTAAGTGCGGTTCATTTCTTACCCGAATGTCAAGTTTCGCAACCGTAATGTAACTTTATGTACGCAATCCGTAAGCCTCAGAGAGATGCCTCTCTGTCGCCAGAGATGTCTTATGGGTTCATGTTGTGGCCTCTTTGCCTATCAGAGGCTCTACAATGGCGCCAGCCAAAACGACCCTGTTAGCTGATAGGGCTGAGTCAGTTGTTTATTCACTTTCTAACCGGAACGATTGTTTTTAATGTTTCAACCACTATCCGTTATTTTACCTTTAGGGGCGCGATGGTGTGATGCAGTATTCCTCAAAAGCATATGCTCGTTAACTTTTTCCTGTTCCAAGATGAATGAGGACCAGCTAGAGAAGCTGAAGATACTGTCCTCGAATACATGAACCACAAATGTGTGAGAGGATTCGCGCCAAACCCGCACACAGCATACAGACAAGCGGTCGGACAGCATACATCATGCTATTTTACACATCCTATTGCAGACAGATCAGTGAAATCTAAGTCTCTGCGCAGCCCTTCCAGAGGAGTACTATTATAGCAGCCCTTCGGTCATGATAAGGACAGTTGTGACTAGTGGTTCCTGGTTTGGTCCGGTTCGTCCCATACCACCTGATATCCGACCAGCCTGTCGTCGGTGTAACATCCGGACTTCGAAGGTTGGCGATCACAACAAATGGAGAACTCTCCTTGGATGCTCTTGCAACGGGTATGGACTGGAACGGATTCTTGGTTGGAGAAGGTTATACCAATCAGTCTTTGCGCACAAACTGCCATAGACAGAATTATGGTCCAACTGACGCCAACCAATCGTAGGCTGTGATCAGCTGCTGCTGAATGTGTATCTCTTTGGAACAACAGAGTTTCTAGATGCAAAGTCGTGGGACAACACAGCCAGTCAAAACCTGAGGATGTCTGTCACTTAATAGTGGCTGTTGTTCCTCCGTAAAAAGGTGCTGTTTCTCCAATAAATTGAGCGCTCAGATCCCTGTTCTGATTTTCTCTCGATTGGGTAACTCATTACGTGAGACCCCTTGGCAATGTACAAATGTACGATCTCCCTGTGGATTCCAGAAGACTCTGCTTTGCCGATCAAACTACAGAGCTCCTGCTACGGGAATTTCGACCGACAAAGCATCAACCATTGTCGCGTACCAATAAATTAATCTAATTTTAGATGGATAGATTTCCGATCATCTTCCACCAGCCTGCAACCATAGACGCCACGCATCACCGCGCTATCAAACTTATCAGGCTGATGTTTGGCAAGGTTTACTGGTTAGTGCCTGACATTTTCTACTCTCTTGGCGTGGTGGCCGGGCCTGTGTGTTGTTTTGATCCAGCGGGCTGTGCTGCGGGTTCAACCTTGTCAGACTGGCTAAAGTGGAGCAGCCAGACAAAAGGCAGATGCGTTCGTCGTCGTTGATGGCCGTGTGTTGTGGTTTGGTTAGGCGTGATGTTTTTGCCTGGTCTGAATTTGAGTGTGTCAGGTTTGGCCGTGCAATATTGCTGTTCCTCTGTGAGTGTGCTGAATCTCGAGATGTGACTGTTGAGCCTGTTTTAGTGGGTTGTTGTTCCATCTGTGTGTGTGTGCGTCACCTGCTGCCTTGCGGTACAGGCTTTCAAGCCAAAAGCTTTGGTTGAGGGTCCTTATCACTCTCCTTTCTAGATCTGGGCATCCTGACAGTATCGTTAGCCCACGTATATCATGATTTCACAACACCAACCGAATACTGTACTGCATCGACCGTTGCGCAGGATAAACTGGGTTGCCCTATTTGCCTGCATATGGCAGGGTGGATAGACAAAAATGTGCTACTGCCAGACACCCTCATATTGCTCTTCCAACCTGGATCCTCGAGCAGATAAAGCTCACTCAATTCTCAGTACCCCGAAGACCAACCTGAGACAGGCCCGGGAGTGCAAGACGTTTTCCATTGGAACATGGAACGTGCGCACGCTGCTGGATCGATGCAGCGCCAGAGGACGGTCAGAACGGGAAACCACGCTGACCGCGATGGAACTGCATCTTTATAAAATCAAAGTAGCAGTCTTGAGTGAGGCACGGTTTGCAGATCAAGGTAAGTTGCAAAAAGCAGGTTTTGGGTACACCTTCTACTGGATAGGATACCCGGCAGACGGTACTCGGGAGCATGGTGTCTGCTTCGCAGTTGCTGATCACATCACTGCTTTGATGATACGCGAACCGCACGGCATCAACCCTCGAATCATGTCCATGCGCCTGCGACTCGGTCGAGGTAAGTGTGCTGCATTTGTTAGTGTTTATGGTCCAATTATGTGTCACACTGATGACACAAAGGACCAGTTCTATTATCAGCTGTCTACCACAATCCGATTGGCGCCGGTGAGTGACCAACTGTTTATTCTGGGTGACTTGGACACCCGAGTTGGGTGCGACTCGGTGGTCTGACCGGGAGTCCTCAGAACCTACTGCGCCGATCCAGTCAACGAGAACGGTGATCGTCTGCTGCACTCCTGGGCTACTCACCAGTTGGCTATCACGAGCGAGCGAGCCTCACGATGTGGACTCATCCAGGAAGCGGCCACCACCATTTGCTTGATTACGTGATTGTGTGGCAGCGCGACATTCGTAAGGTGCGTATCATGCGGGTGATGCGCGGCGCTGAATGTAGCACTGATCATAGGCTGGTCAGGACCAAATTGTTTACTCATGTACGTAATTCCGTTTATTGCCGATCTTCCGAACAACGGCGAAAGTCGGATGTCAAACGGCTGGAGAACTCCGAGACGAAGACTGCTTTTCAACGTACAGTTGCCGCTTGTCTGTACAACGCTCCTGTATCCACTACTTCCGAGGGTGTGTGGCAACAACCCAAGAAACAGATCACGACGGCAGCCACCGGGACGATCGGTGTGGAACGCAAGAAACGCCCGGACTGGTTCGATGACAGCAACGTAGCTATCTCCAAGTTGGTACGAGAGAGGAATGCCCCGTTCGATACGTCCACAGTGGACCCAGCCAATGGAGAGAAGAAGGCTACGTTCCGGAGTATCTGCCGGCAACTGGCCCGGCATGTTCGCAGAATTAAAGACAACTGGTGGAAGAAACAGGGTGAACGGATGTAGGGCTACGCAGGTCGTTGATAACACAAGTTCTACGATGCGCTTAAGGCGATCTTCGGCCCATCTACTCAGTTTACAAAAGCATTGGTAGACGTGGACACCGGCTGTTCTTGCACTCAGACAGAGGACATGAAATTGTGTTGCAAACACTTTGGTAGCCTACTAAACCACCCTGCTACCGTTGATTGAGTGATTGTGAACAGTAACAGACCATCAAACCTTCACTTGCTCTCGCTCTGGATTTGCTAGAGTTTCACAGGGCGCTTGGTCAACTGCACAGCGGGAGGGCTGCAAACGAGGATGGACTGGCATGTAAGATCCTAAAGGATGGCGGATCGGCGTGCTCCCACCTCGTGCTCCCACCTGGGAGCACGAGGTGGTGCCGCAAGATTTCAAGGACGCCCTTATAGTACCCTTGTTCAAAAATAAGGACAGCAAGCAATGCGCCGACTGCTGTCGGATCATCAGCCTTCTGAGCTGCACAGGGAAGGTGGTTGCCAGAATCCCTCTGAACCGGCTAAATACAGAAGTCTTGGAGACAGATGTTCCTGAGGAGCAGTGTGGATTCCGAGCGAGTCGGAGTGCGATTGATCTGGTGTTTGCTGCTCGACAGCTTCAGAAATGCTCGGAATGGAACCAGCCCCCGTATGCCCTCTTCGTGGACGTCACCAAGGCCTTTGGTTCTATAAGTCGCTAGGCGTTGTGGACAGTGTTTGGATGTCCGAGTAAGTTCATCAATATGATTAGATTGCTGCGTGAGGGCGAAGGTGTAACCGTATGGATCGACCTCTGATGATTTTGACATTGTCACTGGCTTGAAACAGGGTTGTGTCCTAGCCCCAGCCGTATTTAGTTTACATTTGACTGACATGGTATCGGTCACTTTTCAGGATTCTGGGGAGGACGGCCTTGAGGTAGGGTACCAGATGGATGAGCCTTGCAATATATCCATTCTATTTCTGATAATTGAATCGGCCAAGAACATGGTCGTATTGCAACTGATCCGCCCCTTTTTAGAAAGTTGGGTGTCCGCGATCTTCTGCCTATTCTTTTCTTTAGCATTGTTGGTGTATTGTATGACGGATGACTCGTGTGTTATTTTCGGACTCCAGTGTGAATTCTGTTTCCCATCCTTGCTTTCTCTAGGATGCATTCCTATACTGAAATGCTTCTTTCACTACATTTTACGTATTTTTCCTCATTCTAGATCTTGTCACTGAAGTCTGTCTGTTTATTCTCCGAGAGATAAGGATTTCCTTTTTGTGCTGGCCAATCAACTGGCTAACCAGCACTGGCCGACAGAACATAAAGACCTCACTCACACACCTACCGGTCTTATTCCTTCGGGTTTACACTGGATATGCGGTGTATGGGTGGAACCGCAAGCCATTCGCAGTGGCAGTTAAGCGAAGGCGTCCTCTGCCTTCGGTCACTGTGACAGGCTAATCCGAATCGGATGCCGCCAACCGTATGGTTAATGTTAGGTGAGTAGAAAACGACCTGCGCCTAGCTCGGCTTGACGCTATCTGTCTATAAAAATGCCCTTGGGTCACCCTCATTCATAATGCCTACAGCGTCAGGCTCTGTGTAGATTACCGCGCTGTCAATAACGCCATGGCATTTGCTAGGTACCACACTCCATGTTAAATTCATCACGGCCACTCTTCATGGTATTCTTGTGCCTTCGAACATCAACCTAGTTCGTGCCTGCCTCCAGTTGCCGACGCCGTTTGGTCAGCGATGCGCCAAACAAACTTTTCAACTTCCCAGCGAGGACGTTGCACGGGGTTTAGGTTTCGTTCATCCCTGTATCGGCAGCTTGTCATTTACAAACTACCCACTAAGAAGAGCGCCAGACTTACATACGACTACTCTCTGACAGCTTAGCAACCTTTAACATAACTGTCAACGAGGAAGAATGTAGTTCTGGTCCACCCATAATATGGCTATTAGGACTGCGTTCATCAGTGCGGTATTCAGTAACCAACCGATAAGCCGCAAACTATTTGCAATTCCTTAAATCCTGCTACGTCCGCTACCACCCACCGATCCAACCGAATGGTCAACTATTATGGACGAATTATTCCGTAATAAGTTAGACACATACGACGATTAGACAACCTACTTCACACACACCATTATAAGTTGACTATGGCTCTGTTTCATAGAACGATGGTATTCATGCACTCATACGTACGGTTTAACCCTTTGAAAAAGTACCGAAGACATTTTCCAAAACAGAAAGGATCTATTCACCCTTTGTCTAAATCTTGACACTATTTGACTTAATATTGAACTGAAACCGTTAGTCGTTTATTGGTTATCCAAACAATTCTGAATCGATGTGTCTCGCTATAGCGCGGATCATGCTACACATTTCCGGTTAGACCGCTGTTGATGAACGGTTTCATTTGTGTACATGGTTTGGGACCTGATGCGTCGTGCACTAAACCATACTAGATGGACCATGCTGTCTGCTTCATCCGTCTTTCTATGGGAAGCGGAGTGTATAGCTAAACCACAGAAGCAGTCCTTTTTTCTGCTGAGTAACACGAACAATATGCACTATTTTTTATTACAATGAAAACCGAGCTTCGCTTGTGTATTCGAACCAAACAAACTACCAGCCACTGAGCATTGTCGTCGCGTTTCATAAACTTCAGATATGGTTAGCCGACACTACGCCGTGCTATTTGGGCGGACAACGGACCAGATATCATGGTCAGCATCTGCGAGACACTCCAGAGGTCCAAAAGATAGGCGTCACTGTTGAGCATAGCACATTGCAGTCGATGGAGTTCGTACTGAGCGTCAGATAACCGTATTTTTCCGGTTGAGTATCACTTACATTAGATCGCAGCTGTTGCATTCGAGTAGACTTTTTAGCCAGCCTCATTCGCAGGTTCATCGACTGGAGTTAACAGAACAGTTACTGTCTGCTCCCGAGGCGAGTGGGCAACCTTGTCATTACTCACAAGCGAAAGTGGTCTAGCGTTCAGATATGATAATTTGGTCATGCCTAATGTGGGGTCAGTAGCGCAGTGGTCAACACGGTTGACCCATGAAAGAATGGTCGTGGTAAGGATATACACTGCTGACGAGCTCTTATGGTAACAAAACTCGAGTATAGTGCTCCCTTTCGAAACAGGCTGGCGAGAAAGCCTATCTGAACGCGACAGCTGTGGTTGAATGTGAGTGATGGTCAGCTTAAAATTAAGGAAATCCCCGACTACTCATCGATAACCGCATATTTGGTTTACCGTTGTTGGTGGTCGAGATTCTAACTTCCGCTAAGCCGATTTCCTTATCTCATTTACCGATTATGTCCATCTGCAATTCAGTTTAGATAATGCTAACATCGCCCGGGCTCCGTCGTACCACTGTTTTCATTCTGGAGATTAGACGGTACCTGCCGCCAAGTTTCAGATGATACAGTTAACCACGTAATCCCTGTTTGGTACCTCGGACTTAACCAAACTTGATTACACTACACCATCAATACAGTTATGATTGCCACTTCCTAACAAATAGTCGGATCTCGAGGAAAAAACTTTGGATACGGTTGTGCCCGTTTACCGACTGTAATTCATAATGCGCGTGGTGTCCACTGTGTGATTTTCGTTGAAGGCCGAGCGCTGTCCAATTAGAGCAAAATTGTTGTAAGATGTTATTAAATGAAAAGCAGCTGCTTACGAAAACTGACTAGGATTGAAGTATAAACATATCTATCGGTGAGTGATTAATATAAGGAATGAATGCAAAAATAACATGTGAAAAGTGAATAGATTAGTTCGGTTCCATCAAATCTGTTTGAGTGTCAGGCGGTATATTATGTGGATTAATCGATTCGACTGGTTCACCCAAGGATTCCGATGGCGGGCAGGAGACTAAGGGTCTTCGCCTGACAGTGCGTGGAGCAGGTTCATCACTGTTTAGTGAGAGAAGCGGCCAGAAGGTTTGAGATATTACCATGAGCAGATAAAGTATGTTAACGAAGATGAACGACGACGAGGTCAGTACGAAGAAAGTGAACCACGGCCAATAGTACAGCCAGCTTCGGAGCCCAGTCAGATGAGCATCTAGCCGGATTGAAGCGCGCGTCCAGATTAGTTCACGAGATTCCATGGTCACGCGCCCCCGCACAATGGGCGGGGCCTGTAACAACAATCGATAGAGCGCATGAAAGTTACTTTAGAAAAGTCTACCCACCGGTCCATCTGTGATGTGTACAAGAAATGTCAGTGTAACGTTATCGAATATCAATTAGCACGAGCAAGAAGGATTATAACGATTTGCCAACTAAAGAATGTACCGGGATAATTAGTCTTGATGGAGGACAGGCACATACTGATGTCTTTTAGAAAAGGAAGTCCACGGAAAATGTTTGATTGTTCCCAAGAAAATCCAATAACGTAATTGTGGCAGTCACATACGCGAATCTCAAACAAAGGTCGTGTGTCCTTTTTTGGCTAAGAAAGTGAGAGGAATCAAATGCTGGTTGAGTAAATGTTCTGGATTATACCATCAGCCTCAAATAACCGGGAGAGATTGGGGAACGTTTGCCTAAGAATGTCAGTGCCACTATCTTTGATCGGGTAATAGTTACGCTGACTATTGAGTACAACTGGGTCGTACAGGCGACGAGACCCGCAGTACTAGTTGTGTGGTAGATGGCTCCGTGTGAGAGGCAGAGTGGCATCATAGCTTAAACTGTCGAGATGTAACAAGAAATTGAGTTCAGGCCTCTTCTACCCCGTTCCAAAAATGGTGGCGAGAGGTTACTGAAACATCTGTCACTCTCCCAAACGGTTTGGGAAATTCAAGGGTTGTGTCGTGATTGGTTTACCAATAATTACTCCCCACTTTAAAAGCGAGAACCCTAGAGAGTTGGACGTGAGTTTTGCCATCATCGTATTCGAGTTAGGCACTGGCACTGCATCAACTCACCAAAAACAAGGTATATTGGAGGACAGGCGAGATTTCGATTCAGTCTCAAATGCTTTTACTTTTTTCCTTGCGGCGGCTCGTAAAACGTTCACACTTATCGATCGTGGTGTTTTTGGACTTGAGTTTCACACTCTGTTTAGTTAATTATACTGTTGTCTGTAGTTGTTCTCTTCAAAGGGAAGTCTCGAAGAAATCCTTATAGGCTCACTTGGTGAGCACAGTGAAAGTTTGTAGACAATTACCTCGGGCGTACATCACTCATTTATGTTTACCTGTTACAGTGTGCTGAGCTTAGAAAATGCATCTGGAGAGTTCAACGATCTTGATTTGGGGCCTTTTTTCAGTAGTACAGTAGCAGACAGGTATTGAATCTTTCCTACCACAACCACGCATTCGATTGCACGGCTGGATTCCCAAGATGGAAGGATTACGTGGTCACCAACGTTCATTCGGAATGGATCATAAACCAAACCACGTACCGTGGTACATATAGCAGACAATTACCCTACGAGGCAGTCAGAACAGAGAGTGGATCGAACGAGACGACCACATACGGCGGTCGTGACGTCAGAAAGAGTCAAGTTATGGGAGGGTCAACTAGCAAATGAAGAAATACATTTGAGAGAATGAGAACAAACGGGTGGCTGATCGCACGTGTGCAATCTGACTGGCTAGTCGGAACAACAGGGGACCATTTATCCGACCCTGAATCTCCCACAGGTGATGTGGACCTAAATATTCCATTTACGCTTCAAATAGCCGACGCTTAATTCTGCCTGCCATCATCATCATAGACAGCAATACATCAGTGGTTCACACTAATGCTTAACTGCCACACAACCATCAAGAAAAACCAAACCCTATACAGAAAGAAAGAGGGAAAAAGAAAGGGACGGCAAAGGACCTAACTACTGAAAATGACTACGTCTAGATTCAAACATTCAGCATCAAGGTGCCTACACCTTGCAAACAAACAACCGAGCTGCAAATGAGGGTAAGACGTCATCAGCAAGACAGCTTCCTTACGGCTTTCACTGCCCCGCGTCATGAAATGCACTCACTTCACTGACAACTCGGACAACATTCACGCCACTGAGCTCGATTAGCCGTCATCTCACCTAGAGTCTCCAACCACCGACTCTGTGAGTCGCGAGGGCCCCAACCCGGCAGCTGAACACGACCCACAGTGGCCAACCCGTTGGTGAACGACTTCATTTCCCTACGTCCACCTCGCACCTTACACCAGTCGATCGCAGTGTCAGCGAATAGTGCTCGGTGTGGAAGACGAC
>QNGE01004796.1:18530-29873 GCA_008508345.1 Paragonimus westermani | reverse complement strand
GGTTTATACTGCGAGACGGCCGATGCAGTATGGAATTTTTCGTGTTGTGGGTATTCATGGTTGTGTGTGGGCTGAGATACTGCCAGGACGCCCAGACCTAGACAGGAGAACGATTAGGGTTCTCAACCAAAGCCTTTGGCTCAATAGCCTGTACCGCAAGGCAGCGGGTGGGTGGCGGTGTACCAGAAATGGTACGTTTTTCAGGAAGAGATGCCAACCATCTTCCAACCCCCAACCTGGAGGACCAGGAGACTGTGGCTTGTCAGACCTCTACCTGTTGGCGTGCCTGTTATGAGTAACTTTGTCCAGTTTAGCCCAAAAGGTCATCGAGATGCGCAAGCCGTCATACCACGTCAAGGTCCAGTCTCATCGTGACGGAATTCTACCTGTAGACTTATATAATCAGTAAGATGATGATACCCTTGACCTTGGAACGAACGGTGATGTACGGTTCGTTCTGCTTGCTTCGTTGAGAGATACGCACCCTAGTAATGGTGCACACAGGCGACCTTTCCTTCTGAGGCTCTATGTCAAAAGCGTACGCCAATGCCGACTGATGAGTTTGATCGCATGAAATACGTTTCACAACTGCAAAGTGCTGTTCCCTGATCGGCAGTTTCATTCCCACGTTTGTTGCAGCCAGTTCGCTTGAGACTATGGATCGCTTCACTTACCTAGACAACACCAGGTCAACTGGCGTGAAAATATTTAGAGCATAAATTCTCTTCGCCGATCTTCCTCAATTTCGGTGCCGAAATGACATTCGATTTAGCACCCAAAAGAGGGGCATATGGTGCTTGTGTGTAGTACACTTTTCTCAGCGATTCGGTAACGATTAAATGGGTCTAGCCAGTTCTTGTTGACTAGTCCACATCGAACAGAATGATCAGATGAGGACCGCAAACATCCGCAAGTGTTTATGCGAATATATCGATGAGCCATCAACTGATCAGACAATAAGCAACAACAGTTTGTAACCGTGGGGTCAACTACTCCAGGTATCAATCTAATGCTCATCAGAATCACCAGTGGTTGGGTAAAATCACGCGGCAGTCGGACAGCGGAGTGATTACGGAGGTCCTAACTACTCTGTTGAGTAAAGGCGATGGGTGTCGTCTCTAACGTTGGTTAGAAACGCTACCCAACGCGGTGATATGTCACATCAATGAGTCGGTTTTTATTTTCCTCTTTTGCCAAACCTTTCTCAAAATGTTTCCAATCACTTTGTCAAGTTCAGATATGCTTTATTTGTGTCTTTTTATTACAGGGACACTAGGTCTCGCACACTTCGCTTATTTTTCACAGAAAAAAGAATATTTGTTTGCGCACGATTGAGAACACATTATTATTATTCGAAGAAGAGAAAATATCAAGCAGATGTAATAAATCAAATCATCTTATCACAACTATGCGGACACCTTGACTCGAGGAGAACTGTGATCCCTAAAGAACAATGCGGTGTCGCTTTCGTGCTGAAGTTCACTTACGCATAAGCACTACTATTCAATACGTCAAGTATAGTTCAAGTTTTGTCCACTTATCAACTGTAAGTGGTTTAGATCCGTTGGTCTCTCATTTTGAGGTGGGGTTTTTTAGGTCAAATGAATCCTACTTCAGCCGTCGAGATACCCCAAAACGGTTGGAACCAGCCAGATTAATTGCGTGTGAATTCATTACTGTTTCTAAAGTACAAGGGAACAAAGCATTCGAAAGGAAATAATACGACATATCGAATAGCATATTGAGTGTGAACGTTGTCATCCGTTCGCAAATAACGGTTGGCAAAATATTGGAGGACACCTCATTTCTCGTTAGTAAAAGCTCAGAGGTCCCTCACTTGATTACTTGACACGAAACAGAAGAATTACTACGCAGGTAAAGACGCCTGTTGCTGACGCTAAGTCCCAGCGATGGATTTTATGTTTAATTTCGAGATGTCACATATGTACTATCAAGGGAGTTTCACAGTCGGTGTCCATTTGAAAAAACGCACTGCTGATCTCGGATGCCTTCGATGTCAACGGAAAACATGATTAGGCTTTTCCGGGGAAGAAATGATGTACGCGATATTATGCAGTCACAATGTTACATCAGTTTCCGTCACTCTGGAAGCAACCAGCTGCTGAACAGTGAACGTTTCATTCAGAGACCTGCTCAATACAACGTGTAGTTTACAAGACAGAAAAGGAACACATGACCTAGCCTACACATGAGTAGAAATCCGAACCCACTTGAGAACCACTGGTGTTTGTTCAGTAAACACGTGTACGAAAACGGACTTACCTATGAAACGAAATTCGAGCTGGTGCATGTTGATCAGAAAGCTTAGAGTGGAGTTCCACAACCGCAGCTGCACTTAACAAGCAACATGCAAGAGACAAAGTTCCGAAAAACGACAGAAGTCACGTCTCATCTTAGAGCGCCACAGTCCATTTTAGATCGAGGTGCTCGTATAATAATGACACAGGACAACTGTGATTTGCTACACCGGTTTGAATTTTTGTTCTATCTGCTGAGAAATATTCAAACCTTGTGTTGTAATTAGAGAGGCGTATACTTTTTTCAGTCGCATAAGGGAGTTAGGACGAAAAAGTCGTATAACGGTACAGCAGAATGTATGCCGCCAGAGATGCCAATAAAAATCGGGTGGATCGTACCTCCATGGGCTCACTCCTTTGGTTCAACGTTCAACCCATCAACGGAACTCCTGCGTATAAACTGTTACTATCAGTTTATTCCGTATAAGTGCAATTCCGTTTGTCTCGCAATAAGTGACTGTTAATGGACGTTATCCCCTCCATTCACACTACCGCATAAAAGAAATGACGGAACGTTTTTTTCTCGTTACTTCTGGTATCACCTTAATTCTTTTGCGAACCAAGCTGGGCGGGTGCATCTATCCCTTTAGGAAGCTCGACTGTTGTATTATTATTGCCAATAGAGATTGGGAATGAATGCTTCAGTTTTTAGCTAGGCAGAAAAGCTGGGTTTGAAAGTGAGCCTTAGATATATCGGTCATATCAAGATTCTGATGTATGTAGAGTGAACGATTAACCTGTATGTCTGAGCTGAACATATAGAAAACAAATTGAATAAAAAATGAGTGTTTTTTGCAACACTAATGAACTGTTCCGAGGCGAAAAACAGATTATTTTTGAAACCCCAGCTAAGCTTCTTAGAATGTGTCGGCATAAAACGTGTGCGGCGGTCACTGTTGTATAGCAGGCAGTTTCATTGAGAGTAGTATACTACTCACAAGTAGTGTATTACCCATGGGCGACATTCAGGAACAAGGGGACAAGTCCCGAACGCAACGGACAAGAGACTATCGGAACAGTATATACATGCTGTGTGAGAACTTTCACCAAGGCGAATGACAACGTACCGTCATCCAATGTATGTGAGTGCATGTCTGCCGAGCAAATGAGTGTACACGTTTGTGGTTTGGTTTTTGACATGACCTGTACGGAAGTTTGCGCAATAAACGAACTCGCAGGCCAAGCGTCTTTGCGGAACACAATAGTCACAATGATCTTCACGTGTTTGTTGAAAAAAACAGAGTACGTATAAAACCACATATGTTCCACCGATAACAAGTAGACCAAGGGAGAGTAGCAAGAGAACAGTGTAACCGGTCAGTTCGGTCGAATTGAAGTGGAAAATAGAGAAAAATGAGAGTGAATAGCGCGCACACTCATGATTAACAACAAGGGTCCCGCAAAAGATAGTTCACATATTTGGACTGAGGTAAACAGCCGTAATCAACTAGCTCGAGGTCTTACCCTGTATTAGACTGGATGAACGCAGTTCATCTCAGACCTTCAACGTACGCCAAGCAAAGGATCTAGGAGCTGAATCCTGTCAGCAAATAAACCGCTTGCGGGATGTGGATTCCCCTTATACACCGAAACCCGGGAACCATGATCAATGTCAACGTAGTGTCTGAACCAGATTGACGCACAGCTCACAATAATCCTGGCATGGAAGGGCCACTGTCAAGCCGGTCTGACGTAAGCAAAAAACCGTGTTGACAACGACGTATGTGAATAAACTGGGCAAACGCCGGCCGCCCTCAGTCATATGAACCCAAGCATCCAGCCATTTAACGCACTGGCATAATTGCTATCTAGTCATAACGGAGATGCGCACTTTGTAAAGAGGGCTGTCGGGAGATTCGTTTGGAAAGACGGAGGAAGCTATCAGATCGCAGTTTTCCTACTTAAACAGTTAAGTTATCACGGTCTTGACTACTGGTGCCACCTTCACATGGTGGTTAGACTTTGACACTGTGCTGATCCGGAGGACTATGCTGGCAGTTAGGGTCTACCGTATACAGCCGTGTCAGATAGACAGAGAATGAAAGTTACATACACGGGTTTTCGGCGAGGCAACAAAATTCGAATGTGTGCAATCACTGCACGTTGAGCAACCTGCATGAATGCTTGAACATTACAGGTATCTGAATGGACACATGTCGTTTGCACAATCACTTTGATATTTGGTGTGCCGCCATAATAGCCATTAGTTTCAACACGAGCGCTGGCCTCTTTTCTGTTGACAAAATAAAATCAGAAAGGAGTTCTTCAGCAAAGAGCGATCCAACAACATCTGGCGGTGCAGAAGCGTGTGAGGACAGAAAACCAGAGACCAAGCCAAATAAAATGGAACTCGTCAGGAAGTTACAACGCTTAAATAGATCCGCTGTGTAATCCGAAGAACGGCTCAAAACTAGGGGGCTGACAAGGTGAAACAGTTGTACCCGGCGAGGCAATGGCGATCAACAGTGGCAAAATTATGTTCATCCACCTTGCTGTAGGTACCATACAGAAAAACTCGGTTAACGTAAAACAAAGCTTATGCAGTATGAAACTAGTGTTGTAAGCCAAGAACGCAGATGGCGCAAGGACTAGTTATTCCGAAGACCAATACATGGGTTACGCGCATCAACATGACTACAAACAAATTCACTCATCTAAGTAAAATACTGGTCCCAGAACGTCACGATTGCCACGGACACCAATGCTCAGGTTCTGTATGTACCGAGAACCATTTCGTGCCACGCTGCACTCCAACGTTTTTTGTACTCTTCCCGCGGCTACTCCACTGTCAAAATGCGTGCTCCCTCCCCACTACTGGATAGTAGTGGTGTGAGTAGTATAAGACGATCGCTCGTACACATTACACTAGTATCAATGCAAGCATTCATGGTGGCAGGTCACGTCGCCAAAATCTAGATAAGACGACAGCCATTTGGCTCGAAAGTTCACACAACAGCGTGGCGGGTGAGTCGTAGTACACAGAGATTAGCGCAGACTTTTCGGAATAAAGGACAAGCACCATTTAACACCCAAGCTTGAGAAAGAGAAGCTTAGCTCCGTCAAATTTTTCCTGGGCAGTTTCATTCGAGACACCCGAGTGCTGGACATGTGGAAGCAATCATAGTCTGGGATGGACAACCAGATTAGGGATCTGGTCAGGCAGTGCAGTTCCCGTCACCAAGCCGCTACAGACTCGCCCCGCGTCGACCTTCAACCTTGGAAGCAACCCTTATGTGGATTTCGCTGGACCCGTCGTGGACTTGTACTATAAGTCACTAGGAGTTGTCCTACTGGCTCGCGCCACGACCTGAACCACCATCATCTCCGTAGGCCGGATCTTCAGCAAGCATCGTCCCTCGGAGACACTTATATTTGACAACGTATCGCAGTTCATCTCGATGCAGTTCAGGGAGTTTTGCACCCAGAACAACATCCACCATACCACCCGCAATTCGAATACCAGGTCGAAAGTTTTGTGGAAATATTCAAAAGGGTGCCGTTGAAGTTTTGCGAGGAGGAACCGACCGAAAATGTCCTGCAAAGGTTCCTGTTAGCTTACCGCACTACATCGAATTCGGTGATCCTCAATGGACTTCCACTAGCAAGAGCTCGCATGGGTTGCAAGCTGAGAACAAATTTCGATCCGCTGATCCCAGTGGAAACGCTTCCGAAAGACATCCAGCACCTAACTCCACCTTGAGTCGACATAGATTATTTGGTTCACGCAGGGGACTATCGTCCAGATCACCCTCACTGCATAGCCGTTACCACCAAGCGCTCGAATTACACTGTCCTCAACGCCGTCACAGTCGTAAACGATATTTGGATACGCCACCGAAACCAACTCCGCGCACGCTACTTTGCGAACACTTGGTAGACTGAAAATCAGTTGCCACTGGACCAATTGCTCGACACCTTCGGGTGCAAACGTCCAACAGCACAAACTCTAACAACTATCACAGCAAAATCAACCTCTGAATCGGACGGTGAGCTGACAGCCTTACAACCAATGTGATGGACGGATCACAAACGCAGCTCGGCCCTTGTCAACGCCGATACCCGTGATGCTCCACAGATGTGCTGGAAAAAGGCACGTATTCGGGTTCAATCAGCAGCAACCATTACGGACAATAACAACGGTAGAGAGAACACGTGAGTCAGTAGAAGTATATACTGTATTGTCACATTTACAAGCGGTAGCGTCATTTGTAAGTGCGTGAACTTATGAGCCGTTGGTCGGTAAAGGCACGGCCAATCAGAACGCAGCTTGAGCCTTGGCCTGAGTGTGGGCACACAGGCGGTTTTGGCGCGTATACAACAGTACGTTTTCCCCAAAAATCGCCCCAGTTACAGAGAAAACTAGATTTCCGTTGTTAGCCGTTTACTCGAATTTCAAGTTTGACGCTTGTATCTGATTGGCCTATTGAGTGATCAAGCTCTAAAATCAGTAAAAACCTATAAATACGGTGGCTATGGACTGGGTAGCAAATAAAGCTCTTTTGAAGGCCGTGTTTCTCCTTACTTGCTAGGGTAGAGATTGCAAGTTGCGACAGTTGTTTTGATAAATGCCCTTTAGGTTTCACGGCTCATTATGGCATCGTGCGTTCCGATCGTGTTGCTGCTCGGGGTCTGTGTTCCTTCTGTCTTGTTCTCTCAAAAGATCGTAACAGAAACACTTCGTAACTCGACTCATTGTCGAACTGTGGTTTGTAAACGATTAACGAAACCTTCACGATTTCGTAGATCGACTGACTCACTAGAAACACATCGACAGGTGGTCACTAGACCTGTGGTACAGCGTGTGTCAGTTCGAGACGGAACTACGCTGTGTTGTTACTCTTCTTATGCTTGGGTGCAACGTCGTTTTAGGAATCGTTCACAGCGCCGTTTAAGTTGTGTTACACTTGTCTCTTGTTCAAGATAACCGTGATCGCACCTGTTTTTAGTAGGGCTTTCTACGCGTTCGTTCCATCGACATTAATTACCACATCATGGAACTTGCACTGTTGTGAATAGGCGTGCACTGTCCAGTTAAGTGAAGCAAAAACGTCAACGAATCGCGGATAGAGGCTGTAAAAATGAAGATGAAAATAATTACTCTCTCAAGAAGGAATGGTACAAAAGGCGAAATTCACTCAGAAGAGAGTGTGGACACCATTTCTCGGCAGCCGAGTTCTCAATCGTAAACGTACTCATAATAGACCGGCAGTAGGGAGTTCTAGCTAAGACTATATCGAGCGCCCTAGTTTGCGTTTGAAGAACCCAGTGGTGTCCCGGTCTATGATCTTGCACAAGACCTCTTATAAAGAGAAGGAACTCCCGGAAAATACCTATAACTGCAATGTCGAAACCAGCTTTACCACACGGGATTTCACAACTAGTATCTGTGGAGGAGAGAAAACAGGGAATCACAAACTGACAAACATTGTGACTGGTATATCAACAATCAGGACGTAACCTGCCGGTGTATTTCTGTGAAACCTTAAAGTTATGATTCATCCCGCTGATACAAGGCGCATTCAACTTGTATGTGTGCTGCTGAGGATATCCGTTAGAAGCTCCCCAAACTACGGTTGATCAGTATGAAATAGAGTATAGAAATTTCAACACAACCGGAGCACAGTGAACATAAGATACACTGAAGGAAGAAACCTGGACAAAACTGACCTGATAATCTTGGTATCCGGAGGCTAACTCCACAAGTATATGCAACTCTTCGTCGACCACTCGAGTAACGTGCAAAAGCAGTAGAAGCAATCGGCTAGTGAACCGCACAAGCGTGGAGCGATAGGGTACCGAGAACTATAATGAAGGGAAACAAGTGTCAGCAATAACAACATAAGAGAATAGACACATTGAGCGGAAAAATGACAAAACCGGTGGTCACACAAGCTATGGTCATCGGCCACAAAATGGATGAAGCCCTTGGTTCCCGGAAGCAAACCAACCGTTAATTCGAATAGCAGTCAAGGGAACCATCACCAATTTCTCAGCATATACCAAGAACTAACTATATATGCATAGTTGTTCAGTTTAGGATGCCAAAATGAAAAAGCGATGCGACGCTGGAAGAAATCTACAAGAACGGCAAGAACGGATGGCGTCACTGAGCAAGCGGGTTTCAAAGGGATAAGGCAAACGAGCGCAGGCCCAGCGAATTGCGTGCAAAATGAATACCTTGCAGTAAGGAATGTGAGAACGAAAACGTGTGATGGCCAGCACAACACGAAATCAAGTGTAGCACATCACCAGTTACGCCACTGAATAGCTTCCACCTGATGATAAGCTGTTGATACTGCTTAACGCAAACAAGAACCAACGGCCTGTTGGTTTTAAACAAAACAGTAGTACAACGGGAAAAAATGTAATGAGGTGGTTTGGAATCTCAGATTTCATTTCATTTCATGGGCCCGTCCAGAAAGTACTGTGGCTGGAGCCAGTGACTTGGAATAACCTAGAAAAAAACCTTATCAAAAAGGACTAGCTGGAGATAAAACAAGGCCAAGCGGAGAAACTAGAAATAGTATGAATGCAGGTATTTCACTGTCGGCGATATTACTACCTCGGATAGTGTATCCTATCAGTGATGTGACCGACACGAGGACCCTAACCGAACAGGCGATACATGACCACTTCACACAATGGAACAGTCAGCCTTCAGATATATATATATATATATATATATATATATATATATATATACTCCCTGAGCAGTAGACATTCCAACTGATTAACCGAACGTTCGGACGCAACGCGCTGAACTTTATGAGGAAATGGGAAAACTACGCCAATCGTGAAGGCTCAGTCCGCCAGCAACTGTTCTTCCTATATGATTGCATTCGTCATAATGTGTCCCCTAGGAGCGTCAATTGAAAGCCACCGGTTCAATCAGAACGTGCGAGGAATATCACTAGGAGTTACCGGAAACAAATGCACACCGCCGTCTGACAAAATATAGAAGTGAGTGCGAGAAATTCAAACAATAGCAACTGAACTACTCGATTCCGAATGTATCAACAAGACCGAAGAAGCTATAAAACTTTCAACAGACTCTAAGAAAACAAAAGACCGACTAAACCAAAAATTTCAGCGCTTCAATCTACCCGGGAAACAAAGTAGCGAACCTATATATAACCTATCAGACCATCAGCTGACACTCAATGATAAGGCCGTTTTGTCAGAGTCTGAAATTCAATTATACGGATGCGTCTACAACAGAATCGCATGTTTCGAATCCAGACTATAACGTAGTGGTCTAGATGAGCAAATATAGCAGTCTGCCAGGACAAAGATGTTAAACTGCTGACCATTCAGAAACCAAAAATATCGTGACAACTAACGAAAATAAAGCGTTGAAGACACTTCGGAAGAACGACCAGATTGTCACTCTATCCACAGACTAAAGCAACGCCATAGCCATATTGAACAGAGAGGATTATCAAGACAAAGTGGACGATCTTCTACAGCGTATGAACATGCCACAGAACATACGAAAAGTCTGAGGGCTCGAATCCCCAAAACTGTGGTAACTCTCGGGAAAAAAGAAATCACTCAGAGGAATAGGCTAAACACCTTAAACCAATTGGGGGACCAGTGCCACGAGTATACGGGCTACCAAAGGTCCACAAGGATCAAATACGAGTGAGACCAATCGCTGCATCGAGGACGGCCCAAAACTACCAAATGGCGAAGTTCCTCTTTCGTACTCTCCTGTCATGTTTATCTCATGACAATCACGACGCAAACAACTCAGCAGATTTCTTGAAACAGATTGAGGGCCTGAAATTGGAAGACGATACACTGGTTTTGTTCGATGTTACGTTACTTTTCGCCAAAATAAGGAAAAAACATACGATAGAAAATCTGAAACTCGTTATAAGTGATGACGACAGCCTCCGCAATAGGACGAATCTCTTTCCAAAGGAGTTGATTCAATTAGTAGAGCTCTGTATAGAGACTTACCTACAATTTGACGGCCGAGTCTACTTGCAGAAGAGAGGCACACCGATGGGATCACCTATATCGGGATTAATTGCAGACGCCGTAATGAAACACTTCGAATCTGAAGCCTTTCAGACATTCAAACCTAAGGTGTGACTTCGATATGTGGATAATACCTCGGACTCAGCTTGACCAGTTCCATAGTTGTTTGAATAACGTAATAGATGGAATAAGCTTTACACGCGAAGAAGAAGGGAACTCGATGTATCGATCATAAGCCGACCTGATGGCAAACTTGAAACTACTGTCTATCGTAAACCAACAGCAACTGATGTCATTCTTAAATTCGATAACAATCATCCAGCCTGTCAACTCAAAAGCGGTGTGCGAACATCATTTCGACGTGCACACACGCACTGTAGCTTGCCCCAACTCAGAAGACAAGAACAAAAACACCTGTTCCAACAGTTCGCTTCCAGTGGGTAACCCAGTAGTTTCATAAAGCATCTGTCAGAGGGTCCACAAGAAGTGGACGCACAAAACCCAAAACAGGAATGAAAGTGCCATATATTCACGGCCCATCTGAAGCAGTACAAAGGATGCTCCAACCACTGGGCGTCCAATTATCCCAAACTCAACATTCCGTTCGGCGCTGATGAACGCTGCGGATCATGTAGAACCACACGAACAGTCTGGCGTGGTCTACGCGATTCCATGCCTCGGATGTGACCAACAGTAAGTGGGGGAGATAGACAAATAGCTGCGCACACGCGTGCACGAACACAAATTAGCGATGCGAAGAGCCACCCCTAGATCACAACTGTGGCACCACTGCGCGGACACAAGTCACAAGGTCAGCGAAAGTGGTCATGCGGGAAAAAAATGAAATGAACGGCTTGTACTGGAAGCTCCCTGTTCGCGGAATTCGTTTAATCGACAAGGAGACACAGATAGCCACTACGTCAACATCGTTGACACTGAAACGAAAAACGAGCGAAGACAGACCGACAGGCGGACACGGTGAGCGGCAGAACAATCTCATTCCGACACATTTATTCGCTTGATAACGGATCCTAATGTGGAT